>JACXGJ010005654.1:0-38084 GCA_016801105.1 Esox niger | reverse complement strand
TGTGCATGTGTGTGGGAGTGGCTTAGTACGAGGAAGGTACGTGTGCATGTGTGTGGGAGTGGCTTAGTACGAGGAAGGTACGTGTGCATATGTGTGGGAGTGGCTTAGTACGAGGAAGGTACGTGTGCATGTGTGTGGGAGTGGCTTAGTACGAGGAAGGTACGTGTGCATATGTGTGGGAGTGGCTTAGTATGTCTGTGTGACCGAGGCTGAGATTTGTGTTTTGTAATGCAGATCCACACCAGTCCTCCAGCCTGTTCACTGGAAAGGGTGATGGCTGCTTTTAAGACCCGCAGCCAGTTGCTGTTGGCTCAGATTGAGGAGAGAGATGAGGTTCTCTGCCCTCAACGAGCACAGGAAGAAGAGAATGGAGACAAAAGTGGATTCAGGTGGTAAAGGCTGATATAATACTCTAAGATCCTTGCTTCTGAGTTCACAGGCTTTTGCCTTCCTGACGAGTTCTTTAATGAGATATTTTACAGGTACTCTATGAACCGCACATGGACAAGCATACAGGACCCAGCTGTTTTTGGACAGAACTGGGCAAAAAAAAGTTTGGACCAGATTGAGGACTGTGTTCAGTTCCCTCAACCGTCAGATTTCCCTGCAGGTAAATACAGTTTAATAAGACACAGGGATTTTCAGCCAGGAGTATTACGTGATGCCTGTTTCTGGCCTGTGCCTCGTACAGGGGACATGGAGCGCAGAGAGGGGCAGACACGGATGGGGAATCTGCAGTGCCAAAGGCAGGTTGGGGCACAGTGCAGAACTAGCCTGCAGACAAGTGGCCTCAGGGATCTACGTGGGACCAAGGTTATTGCTAACAATACAACCTTCCAAGAGCATTTGAACATTCACAAGGCAAATTTAAAGCATTCATTGAGGATTCATTAATAATTTATATAGCAGCAATATACGGCATTCATTCATTTCTGCAGAACTCCGAGCATTCAATACCGTGTCAACACTCATCACAGTGATCTTTACATTCTGCTAAATTGGCCATCGCTACATACACAGTGCCTCTGGTAGCTTTTTAGCAAACCATTTTGTTTGTAGGACCCACTATTGTGCCTTTTCTAAAGAATGCTAACTGATTCTATAAACAGCATGTTTAAGTGTTTAATGATTGTGCTGCAGGAACCAAGAACAGACAAAATGAGTGTCTTTCATAATGGAGCCAGTAAAGACTCAGAAGAAAAGGTAAAATATGTTTAGATTCTGTATTTTCACCAAAAATAGATTAAGGTTGACCCTACAGGGGGCAGCCCTGTTGGCTGCCTCCAGAATGTTCCGGAACCTGCCAGCGTTCTACCTTGGTGCAATGCTGATACAGTCATCTGGGGCATGTTTGCGCAACAAAGTCTACAACTTAAATATAAACCTTACTAAACAGTCATCATTCTGGGATGTGGGTGGGGTCAGTAGCCTGCTGCACACGAGTTGTAGGCAGGCTGCCATACATCCTGGTTATTGTAATTCACATTCAAGGAACAATGCATATTCCTACTACACCTGAGCAAACCTGCCTCCCAAAATACATCTGGCATGAGCGGTGTACATAAAATACACATTACTAGATCAATATGAATGGGAGTAATTCAGTCATTAGATTTGATAGGTTCTTCGATGGATAAAGCCTATGGACATTTCAAAACTCATTTAGCGTATTTAAGCCATGAATGCATTTTGAAATGTTAACTAGTGTACGGTGCCTAGCTATCTGAGAGACGTGCGTGGCTGGAGCAAGAGGAGGAGCGTGCTCTGCAGAGGAGGAGTTGCCTGCAGGAGCTGGAGGAGGAGCTGAGGCACAGGGAGGAGGTGCTGCAGCATCGAGAGGCCTGTTTCCAGGAGAGAAACCAGCTGGAGATCAAGAGGCTTCGCTCCAGCCAGGTGACAACAGCGGTGCCTGGAAATCGAAAGCATTTTGAAAAGGGACAAACATCTCGTCGTGCATTCCAATACGTGTGCACTCATGTGCTCCTCAGGCGCTCAGTCAGGACCTGGTGCGAGTCTCTTCTCGCCTGGGAGCGTTGGATCAGGAGCTGGAGGAAAGGGGAGGCGTGGAGGGGTCACCGTGCTCCTCGGCAGTGAGGCAGTGTGAGGTGTCTATGGAGGAGCTGCTGAAGGAGAGGGAGAGCCTTCGTCACCGGAGGGACACACTGGACACGCAGCTGAGGGACGGCAGGTTGCTCAGGCCAGAGGTCAGGCCCTCCACGTCACCTCCCTCCTGCCGGATGTCACTCTGACTGCAGGGGGCTGATGTGTGTCTGTGTGTGTGTGTGTCTGTGTGTGTGTGTGTAGGAGGAGCATGCTCTGCTACATTTGGAAGAGGCCCTGGAAGCCCTGGACGCTGCAGTGGAGTTTAAGAACCGCTCCATCCAGGAGAGACAGAGGGACCTCTTGGACACCTCTCACCCTGACGACAGCCATGACGTCACCAGGGCGCTGACGGAGCTGTCCCTTCCAGAGGCCTCAGCGCTGTTGGTCAAGTACTTCAACAAGGTCAGCGTGCCGACTCACACACACAGAGAGACCGTGTGGATGACCGGTTTACCAGAGTGGTGCCAAGTACATGCAAATCATCTGTGACTGACGATGGATGGTCTGGCTAGCATAGCCAGCTTAGCATTAGCCTCCTGATAATCTGTCAGGAGTTGAACGCGTTCCCCTCGGCCCCTCCAGGTGGTGTGCCTCCGGGAGGCTGAGCACCGGCTGCGGCTACGATGTGAGGAGCTCCAGCTGCAGAGTGGGGAGCAGGAGGCCATGATCAGAGAGCTGGAGGCAGCCATTCAGCGCCTCACTGCGGACACGGAGCAGCGGCTGACTGAGCAGCGTCGTGAGCACCAACACCGCATACACCTACTACTGCAGCAGCTCCCAGGTCTGGGTGTTAATGGGGCACATCCATCAATGAGTTTTACTCTATGCTTGCTTCTCTTTCTCACGGGGGTGTGTGTGTGTGTGTGTGTGTGTGTGTGTGTGTGTGTGTGTGTGTGTGTGTGTGTGTGTGTGTGTGTGTGTGTGTGTGTGTGTGTGTGTAGAAGGTAGTTCGGGGGACAGTGATCAGGCAGTCCAGGCTAGGCTACAGCAGCTGGAGAGAGACCTGTTCTTCTATAAAAGCTCCAGTCGTGAACTTAAGAGGAAGCTCCGACAGCTGGTCACAGAATCACTTCCTGCCCAGGGTCCTGACCTACAGACCCGGGACAACAAGGCCTCTGACACAGCAGGGGAGGCCCCCAGCCTGCAGACCCGGGACAACAAGGCACCTGACGGAGCAGGGGAGGCCCCTGGCCTGCAGACTCCCAGAGTGGAGCTGACACGTCTGTCCCGTAAGGAGCTAAGGCAGATCTCACCCTCTGAACTTCATAACACTAGAGGGCGCTTTACGCTGAAGGCTAGCAGAGGTTCCTTCCAGCAAGACTCCATTGAAGTGCCCAGACACACTGACTAACTTGAAGGTTCAAGCACTTACGGCAAATTCTTTCCTTTGTCCAAACCAGGTCAGGTGCAACTAAGTAAAATAGGCCTGTTATTGTCACCCAAGCAGTAAGATTTACATAAATGTTCCAGAGGCTAGGAACCGAAGCCAGGAAGTGAACCAGTTGAGACACATCAGTTGAACACTGAAGGGAACACCACTAACTGCAGACTGGATGGCTCTTCAAACTGCAAAGTCTCATCAGCCTGATATCAGACAAGCATACAGCCAAACAATGGTATGAAAGTCAAGTGTATGATCAAGTATTTCTTTTGTTATAAAATATGATTACTTACATTTTTTTATTGTCCAACCACTAAAGCAAGTCCTCTAAGCATTAAAATGCACCTGTGATTCTCCTTCCATTTGTGGGTACAGTTATGATGTTTTTCGTGTTGGATGAAGTTGAAGACTTTCAATAGATACATTTGATCCACCCTGTTCATTTGCATGGTTCCTTGTTTTATCTTGCAGACTATTGGTTAAAGGTGTAACATGATATACTTCCTGCTGTTCAATAGTTATGTTAATGACCGAAGGCCCAGTATCCATTGATTACTGAAAACTGTCCTACACATTTAACATTTATACATGGCTCTTATCATATTCTCCAAAATGTTGGTCACAAAACACTTCAAGCTAGAGTGAACGGTTTCCTAATCACTTAAGTGCCGAAAATGGGAAATAAATAAAGCTATGTTAGAAATGTAATTGGAAAAATAAGAATCATTCCATTTTTATTGTTTTTTACAAATACATAAACCATTTAATATATATCTATATATTTAGAATTTGATTGTTTTTGATGCATTGTTTATTACTGAACTAAAAATAACTATTAGCTTTACATACAAAAGCAGAAACTTAATAAATAAATAAATATGTTAACAAATAAATACATGTTACAAGATAATACAATAGTTTGGTTTTCTTTTTCTGGTGACAAATACAGCAGTTTGCATTCACAGAGAACCACCGATACTCAATGCAATAGATGTCAACACATGAAACAACACTGGTAGAATTGAAGAGATGTTCTACCTAGGCAATGGTAAACAGGTGGTTCAAGAGATATATTCATTTACGATTATTCCTTTATCACACACACATAAATCCCCACATAAATCTCAGCTACTTCAAGGAAAAGTTATTCACCCCTAAGTGTTTGTTTCAGAGTCACCTGTTTGGACTTCATTCCTATTTTGACTCAATGCAAATACAGACATTTCAGTGACCAGGCCTACCCCTCCTCCAAAAACTAAACATAGATTATTTGATAAAAGAACATTAAATGCCAAAAGACTTTACAAGGTACTGGCAGAGAAAAGCAACACCATTTAAATAGTATGATGGCTCACTGATAGAAAAAGAAACAAGAGCATTGTGAAATAGTTAACTGTTGCTTTTTAA
Source organism: Esox niger (assembly GCA_016801105.1). NCBI lineage: Eukaryota > Metazoa > Chordata > Actinopteri > Esociformes > Esocidae > Esox > Esox niger. The sequence continues at coordinate 33,193 of JACXGJ010005654.1, read as the reverse complement.
ATAAATTTATATTCAGACAACTGTCACATCTATGCTCATATATGTTTCTTTCTATATACAGTATGATGAATATGTTTTAAGGATTTCTTTTTCCTCTTTTGTTTACTTGATAGAATACATTTACACTACAGTATACAGAGACATAATATTGAAGACAAAAACAAGGCAGAATATGGGAAATAAACACTGCCCATTACTTAACTACTAATATGCCTTCAAGAGAATCATGACTCCTACCAGCCTCCAGTGCCACTCGTCATTCCCTTATACATTTCACTGTATATACCGGCCAGTGGTCTGTCTGTCAGGACCTGATAGGTATTCCAGTTTGACATAAAGGGGCCCGTCCGTCAGGATCTGATGGATATTCCAGTTTGATGCAGATTTCATAGAAACTGGTGATTTAGTCAAATATGTGAATGAGGGGGAAAAACGGGTGTTTTTATTTCCTCTATTAAAATAAATAAATTATTTCACTCACAGACGTGTTGGAAGTAACAGGGATACAGAGATACAATATTGTCAACCTTACTTATTTTACTCAATTTTGGTTGAAAGGTAATCAAAAATGTTTTGTATGGTAAGGCCATTATGCTAAACATGCTGTAACAATGTAGGACAAAGTTACTAGTGAGGTAGTTAATTAAATCCAAAACTAATTTACATTAAAGATGATAAAATGTTCTCCCTGCATTGTCCTTTGGCACATCTGCTTTCAGTCACTTAAAATTATTCACCCACTTGTACCATTCTACATTTTGTGTTTCAACATGAAATCAAAATAATTATCAACACAAAATAATGTCAGTGTCCAACCAAATTGTTGTGACTTCTATAGACATTTGTCAAACAAAATGTATTTAGAAGTCACGTAGTTAGTTGAATGGAGACCTGTGTGTAATTGAGGTATTTCACAAGATTTCAGACCCCCCTCATAACTATCTGAAAAAGGCACTCTTAAGGAAGACCACTAAGATGCTTATGGCAGCTCTAATGGGGTTACAATCTTGCGTGGCTAAGCTGGGAGACACTGTGCATTCTGCAACAATGTTTCACATATTTGCCTTAAAAAACTCACATAAACCTTGGCTAGAGTTTGCCAGATGTAATGAGAGAATGTCTGAGATGAGAAGATTTAATGGTCCAATGAGGCAAATATTGAACTTTAAGGCCTCAACACTAAGCTCAACGTTTGTTGGAAGCATCATCCTGAGAACACCATCCCTACTGTAAGGTATGGTGGTGGCAGCATCATGCTATGGGAATGCTTTGCTGCATCAGGGCCTGGAAAGCTTGTAAATATAGCACGCCAAATGGGTGTAACCAAGTAAATAGAAATACTTGAAGAAAACATCTAAGAGAACTGGCAATCTGGAGATCAATCTCAAAGCAAGAAAATGACCACCATCAGAGCCAAAGTCACACTAAGATTTATGTCCTGGGGTGGCTCAGTCAAAGCCCGGACCTCAGTCCAATTTGACAGAGGAGAATGTGAATGCTGGTGGAGACATAGACTCAATGCTGTAATTGCTGCCAAAGATGTCTCTGCCAAATACTGACTAAATGGGGTGAATACATGAGCAAACATGAATTATTTCTGATTTGTGTCTGTAATTAATTTAGAACAATTTTCTATATTTTATCAATATGGACTTTTTTGTGTTGATCAATAGCATAACCTTGATTAAATCCATGACTGCTTTAACAAAATAATATGTAGAAAAGTCCAAGGGGGTGAATCATTTTCCTAGTCCAGAACCACTAATTCATTTTATGCAAACTACTGTGCCAGTGAAAATGTGTAATTAATAAACTACAACATGGGCATCTTACTGGACTAGGTTAAGCCTACTCCTGTATTACATTGCCTTGGCAACTTTCACAACTTCAAATATTCCAAGATTAATCTATATCTAATTTAATTCTAATAGAAAAATTCTCTGATAGTCTGTTTAAATTATACCTCTGTATATCCTATTTATGCAAAGCACAGTTTATATAACCCCACTTCAATCTGGACAGATCACTGTCTTCAAGAAATACCACATTCAAAGCTTATGAAAAACATTTGTCACCGTTCAATAAACCAAACTGTTTCACTGACAGTATGACAACAGGTAATGGAACAACATGATATGGTTTACCCCTGTTTGGATATATATATAACAAAGGAGAAGGTAATGAACAGTGGTGATGGCTACAACGAAGGCTCTGGTGAAAAGTGGTTTAGTAGGCTCTGGTGAAAAGTGGTTCAGAAGGCTCAGGTCAAGAGTGGAGTAGATGGCTATGGTGTTATGTAGACTGTACAAGACTCTCAAATAATAGTGTAGTGAGGTTTAGGAGGATATGGTCTAGTGTAGAGAGGTGTAGAAGCATCTGGTGTCATGGAGAGTGGTGTAGAGGGCTCTGGTCAAGTATTGAGTGGGGTAGAGAGCTCTGGCCTATTGTGGAGGGATCTGGTCTAATTTAGAGGGATCTGGTCTAGTGTAGAGTGGTTTAGAGATCTCTGGTTCCATGTAAAGTGGTGTAGAGGGCTTTGGTCTGGTGTAGAGTGGTGTAGAGGGCTCTGGCCTATTGTAGAGGGATCTGGTCTAATGTAGAGGGCTCTGGTCTGGTGTAGAGTGGTGTAGAGGGCTCTGGCCTATTGTAGAGGGATCTGGTGTTGTATAGAGTGGTCTACAGGTCTCTGGTGCCATGTAAAGTGGTATAGAAGGCTCGGGGATAGTGTAGAGTGGTATTGATTGCTCTGGTGTAGTGTAGAGTGGTGTAAAAGGCTCTGGTGTAGTGTAGAGTGGTGTAGAAGGCTTGGGGATAGTGTAGAGTGGTATTGATTGCTCTGGTGTAGTGTAGAGTGGTGTAGAAGGCTCTGGTGTAGTGTAGAGTGGTGTAGAAGGCTCAGGGATAGTGTAGAGTGGTATTGATTGCTCTGGTGTAGTGTAGAGTGGTGTAGAAGGCTCTGGTGTAGTGTAGAGTGGTGTAGAAGGCTCTGGTCCAATAGGCTGATGTTGAGGCCCTCTGGTGTGGTAGAATGTATTGTAGAGTGGTGTGTGAGGTGGTCTATAATCTGACACATTTGGGTCACGTTTGTCAGAGCACGCAACAAAAATGTTTTAAAACATGGTGACTACAGTTTCTGATAGACATGTTTTAGTCCTTCACCGTTTCACCTTTCACTTTGTTTTGTGCCTAATAAACACAACCCTGTTCTCTCTGTTATGTAGCAGCTGTTCATTTGGGGATGTCTTGTGACAGACTAATAGTACAGAAAAGCAGAAAGGATGGAAAGAAGAAAGGGAAGTGGATGGCTTTTAGATTTCACTTATTCTCAATGAGAGTCTGCACTTTGCACACCAGGTCCCGGGCCAGCGTCAGAATCTGCTTGATGTTATGACGCTCAGCCATTTCTGAAATTAGATGAGTAAAAATATGTCATACCTGCCAAACCACAGTCAGCATCAATACACAATGGGAGATATAAATTCTACATTGTTATTGGTACATTTTGGTTACAGGTTAAAGAAATCTAAAAATTAAAATAATTCTCAAAACCCTTTTTTAACTATAAATACATATTTTCTACAATCCTTTGATAGTCTATGTTTAACACAGAGGAGGAATGCAAAGGTAATACAGTTGGTGGTGGTGACAATAAAAAAGGCTATGGTGTAGTGTAGATTTGTGTAGAATCCTCAAGTCTAGTGTTGAGTGGTGTAGAAGACTGTGGTGTATTGTAGACTGGTGTAGATATCTCTGCTTTAACGTAGAGTGATGTAGAGGTCTCTGCTTTAACATAGAATGTTGTAGAGGTCTCTGCTTTAACATAGAATGTTGTAGAGGTCTCTGCTTCAATGTAGAGTGATATAGAGGTCTCTGCTTTAACGTAGTGTTGCAGAGGTCTCTGCTTTAACATAAAGTGTTGTAGAGGTCTCTGCTTTAAACGTAGAGTGATGTAGAGGTCTCTGCTTTAACATAGAGTGGTGTAGAGGTCTCTGGTTTATTGTACAGTGATGTATAATGCTCTGGTAAAAGGAGGCAATTACTTAATAACTGTATAGGATCTGAGCATTAACAACTACAATGGAATGTACGTTTTATTAGAAGTGAATGTGCTTAGATATGGAGAATAACAGGGAAACCTTTTTGTTAAGATTCTCCCTATAGGTTGCGCTCTGGTAATCACAGGAATGTTTACATTGACCATTTGGTGTGGGGGTTACTGTCTTGGCTTTGCTAGGTAAACACGCCCCTAAATATATATATAGCTGGGTAACCCCCATTACATTAGAGAGAGTAACAGAGAGAGAGCAGAGAAGAGTTTGAGCCTGTAACATCATGTGCTAATAGACTATCAATATGCTGCAATAAACATTGAATACTCTCTCCCTTGACAACCGGGTACGCGGTTATTATTACCACCACTATACGACATGGCTGATTTCTAACAACTGATAGGTGGATTGATGTGAATGCTTCAATGGGAAATATCTCAGGCACTTGAAAACCTTTGTAGAAAAATATATTTGAAACAAGAACCGGCAAATTTATTTTTTTCATGTATGCTTGTAGCATAGTAAAAATCAGTAGCAAATTCGGTCTAAATCTGTAAAAGTAAATGATTCTATTTATCACTATTAATATGTGGTGACACATGTGCCAAAACTCCCTTATCATCAACATTGGAAAGTTCAGAGAACACACAAATAAACAATGACAAATAGATTTTGACCTTCTTAAACAAGGCATGCCATAAAATACCCATTTGTTCTACAATAATGAACTAATCGAAATCCACTGGTGCTGTGATAAACCTGAAAGATGACACCATTGTATTTGGTCCCTAAGCACAGTGAGCTCTCTCTTCTCCTGCCTCATCAAACATTATAGAAGACCCAGTGCTGTTGGCAAGGAGAGGGTGCACAAAGCACTAAGAGACACTTTTTAAGAAAAATATGAAAGCACTGTGTCAATTGTATGGTCTTAAAACCACCTGCCTTGTGCAGATTCCCTTCTTCACTAGCGCAACTGTAAAGATTTCCATTCACCAGAAACAACTGAATGAGCAGCTGATTAATCGTTTGAAAATTTACCGTTGAAGAACTTAATGATGTCTGTGAAATCCATGTTGTTCTCCAGAATGATGTCTCTGTAGACTTCCACCAGTGCCAGTGCTATGAAGAGGACAAAGTGGCCAGAGGAGGCGTACTTGGCTGCCCAGATAGTCTCCCAGACCGCAAACACATCGTCATACACCAGCTCTGAGAAGGGGGTGAAGTTGGGAGCAGGAGTAAGGTATGGTTTTGAAAAATGTACAAGGCAAACGGTAATGGCTCCACCTTCTCTTCTGATTATATTTCATGAAATTAGGATTATTAAAAAGTACATTCAGAATGGTTCAGAATGGTTAGGATTAAGCTTTAGGGGTCTTGATGTTTTGTGAATGGGGGGTTATAAACATTTATGTTTGATAGATATAGGAATTGCCTGTAACTGGCTCTTCGATTGAATCTAGGCCTAGGACTTGTTAGCCTGTTTGGCTTCCTGACTTTTCAACATTTAGTTGACTTTATAAGAACATAGCAGGGTGTTTATCACTACCACGCTTGAAGTCTAGAAGGAACCATCGATAGCAGAAGTAGAAGTGGGTGTAGTCGCCATTTTGGTGCATCAGCTCAAAGATCTCTGAATCCAGGATCTACAGACGGGTACAGTGAGGCAGTGTAGGAGAAAGTTAAACATGATCTAATGTATTCACAACAACCGGATATATTCATATTCATATAAATAGCTGCAAAGGGCCTTTGTTGCCTCACCTGGATGAGAGAGCGCATGTTGGCAAAATGAGTGTCCATGGCCCCGCCATGGGGGAAGTTCTGATTCATCCGCTTCATGAGCTCCGTGAAACAGCTAAAGGCCATGGCCTCTGAGAGAGAAAGTGAAGATGGAGAGAAACATGGATGAAAGAGAAAGAGAGGGAGGAATTACAGACATTGGGAGGGAAGAAAAGGCAGGGATAGTCTTCACTCTCCAACACCAAGGTATGAAACAGAGATAACATGATGAGTCTAATTTACAGTGTTTGCTAACTAAGCATTATTGTTTTGTGTGTCTGTGTGTGTGTTTTCTGTTAAGCAATACTCAAATCACATTTCACGGAAAATTTAAAAATTTGTGAACATCACACCCATCAAGAAGGAAAGTGAAGGATGAACATACATAGTTCACATCCTTGACCAACAGTGTGAACTCACCATCATCCAGAATGACCAACAGAGGAGCCAGCAGATCACACATGCCCTGCACATAGCCAATCTCCAGGTGCTGCCAGATATAGCTGCAAGCATAAGCCAGTGTACTGTGACTAGATCATTCTTCTGAGCTCATCACATTACAGAGTATGCACTGGTGTAGCGCTGATTCTTTGCCCTGAACGTTTTTCACTCGGTCAACAATTCAGTCAGGAGGCTTAGAACGAGGCCAGAGAAGCCTGAAAGCTGTCCTGTCTGTCTGATTCAGCCCAGGGTCAACAATGCATAGATCTGAATCATTTCCAGTCTTTTTAACTACAGCACTATAAGCTGACGTGTTCATATTGCGAATAATGCATTACATGTTTACTACCATAAATTCGTTTTTTTACCTCATGTATCTGTGAATTCAGGTTTTGTGGAACCTATTGTTACTAACAGGAGTAGGTTGGGGGAAATAAATCAGTTTCGTACTAGGAATGGATCCACCATTGCTAAATAGATTTATTATTTAGAAATACAGAGGGGGAGAAAGTAATGTTTTGTCCTATTGATGGTTCAGCCTTAACTAATTGAATGGATTAGTCATGTAGCCTGTCTCTGATGACTAAGCTTAATGAGCACTATTGATGGAAAACACATCTGCTGGCAATTGTTCAGTACTAGATGTATTTCCTCTTATTTGTCTATAAGAACCAGGTCTGTGAGCCTCTGATGTTAACTTTCATGCAATTGCTTGTAAACAGCATCTAGGTATCTGGATTCCTCTCATACTGTGCTTTTGTCCATTACATACATTAAGCATAATTGTTTCCACACAGATCCTTCAAAGCACAAACACAACACTGCACGCAACTAGCCAACTGTATACACCTAACAAGGGAAAGACATTTATGTCCCCATTTCTATTGCTAGGTTTGACGTGTGGTTTGTATCTTTTGCTGAAAAATCTGTCAGTTCCCAGGGTGGTCCAGTAGTGTGGGTTCGAGTCCGACCTACTGTTCAGCAATACACGTATCTTTCACCACTTCTCTGTCCAATAAAGCATTAACAAATGTCAGAAAATATGACACAGAAATGTAAGATGTTATATCTAAAACCGACACTGAAAGGAGTGAGATTTATATCAAAAACTAATAGGCCAACTTACACATTGCGAGCGAACTTATTTTTAATTGAAATTCACACAATTCAAGTGATTATTCATGAATCATTTTTGTAAATCACTTTCTATGAATGAAGAACAGAGAATCAAACATGGCATTGTTTTTATTTTACCTGCACATGATGTTGCGCAGTTTCTCCAGGTTGGCAGGGGTAAAGTACCAGTAGTTTCTGTCACATCGCTGGACATCTTTCTCTATGCGGTGCAGGTTGAGAGTATACATGTCCAACAGTTCTTGCTATAAAATAAATGCACAGCCCCAACATAAAAGTTAGAAAATTGCTTACCTGGTGCAGTAAAACAAAATGATATTCTGAAAACGAAGTGCCTACAGAATAGGTGGTTCCGATGGATGACACTGGAGACAGGGCCTCATTTTTCAGCTCTCTACCCACGGCCAAGGAGTCGAATTGGGGGAAGAGGCTTTCCATTTCAGGCTCCTCCGACAAGACAGACTCTGTGTCTTCCGGGCTGGGCTTGCTCTTCTCATCCTCCTCCAGACGGAGCTCCAGATGGGGAACCCCAGAGGGCTCACCTGGTGCCTTCCTGTCCCACGGAGCGGCCATGGACACTTTGGCCGAAGAGATCTCCTCCATCTCAATGGCGGAAGGAGATTCATCAGATTCTGTGGTGGCTTGAACGTTCTGGTACTTGGTGGTGCTCCCACATCCTTCCATTGTTCTTTCCACCCGGGTCTCTGCAACAGGGGTGGTGTTCTTCTCGGGCAAATTGGTCACCTCCTTTCTTCTTTTCACTTCCTCAGATTCTGTGACTTCCTCCACTCTTGTCCCAGTAGCCTTTTCTAGTGACACCATCTTATCCACTGGTACCACTTCTGTTGTGGCTTTTAGAGTATTATTGGTTTTTACTTCTACTATTTCGGTCTTTTCCATTACTGTTTCTTCTGAATTTTTTAATACTGACATTTCAGCAGTCTGTGTTTCTTCAGCCTCTTTTGAATTTCGTAAAGTATCCAATTTTGTACTCTCTTTCTCCATTTCTGCTACTACTGCCTCAGATACTTTTGCCTCCACTGTTTCTTCTACAACCTCCACTTCTGCATTTCGTAACTGTCTATCATTCTTAATTGTCTCTACACCATTTATGAAATTAGATGCAGTCTCAGACCTCTTCCCTTCCTCCATCTTCAGGCTCTCGAGCATTGCTGTTTCTGTCTTTGTCTGTCTTTCTTCTCCTGCCTTCACGGCCTCTACAGTCACTATCTTTTTGACCACTTCCACATCTGTCATGGTTGCAGAAGTCTCTTGGGCCACATTGCTGCCCTTCTGTTTTTCTACCTTCTCTGGTGGATCCTTGGCCTGGAGGTCCGTGTCCTCTGGCAGGCCTGTGGGTTGGACATCTGGGTTATCATCCTCTATGTCTCCCTGTTGGAATTTGACTGGGCTCTGTTGGTCTGGGGCCATCTGTGCAGTAGCATTCGTGGTGGTTTTTGGGGTGCTGTCGGGCGCTGAGCTATCCTCTGTGCTTAAAGAGCGGTCCGACAGGCCAGAAGTGACTGAAAAGTTGCGAGAGGAGGGGTGTCCTGAATCTGGGGAGCTGGTGCCATTGGGCTGGGCTTCTCCATTGATCTTGGGGACCTGCTTGGCCTCCTCACTCCTAGGCTCTGTCTCAATCTGATCCACTTCTTCAACAGACTCAAACACCTGAAGAAACAAGCAACAAGGAAAGCCAATCCGGTCCCGAGAAAAGATGGGAGGATATGAAAAAACTAGCAAGGGAGAGGGTGTGGGGTTGAGGTCACTGAAGAATATCCATACAGTCTCTACTAACTAGATTGTAATCACATTGTTTTGGAACACTGGGGGTTTTACAGCTGCAACATGAAATGTGTTCCTTGATATGAATACGAAAAACTGTCAGGGAACTATCATCTTTCAGGAGCGCTCTTTGATTAACACTTTGAATGTGAGACTGAGCACACTCTGCGACACGTGTCTATTCATCCCTGTGTGTTGCATTGACTTACAGTTTGCTCATGAATGAAATACACTCTCAAATATATATTCGGGTGCATAGAACTACATGTCCGGTTGATATGGAATATTTAATGTATTTAAAGAGATGTGTGTGTAAGGATACCTGGGTGCTGCTGCTGGAGTCACTCTGCAGACGAGCCAGACTCTGCCTGTCTGAGCCACAGCTCTGGGATGACTGGCACATATAGACCCAGAACCAGCAAGGGAGAAAACACATCAACATAACAGCTTGATTAGAATGTGACCATGTACGACTGTACATCTGTCTTGTAATTATACACTGTCATGAGGGCAGTGTATTGTCGGTGCCCGGAGTGGCCTGATGTGACATGTACATGATCTGTGCTTTCTTTGTATTGAGGCATTGAGGATCTGAAACATGTTAGTCAACGCAACACTTCGGCCTCACGGGTATCCAGTGCGTCACGGTAATTTGCGTACGCTGGGAAGGCACACACACATGCTCCACTGACTGAGATGTGTAGATTCCTACTTGGAACTATATTTTGATTGATTGGCCCCTGAGGGCTCCATTTTATATCCGTGCTCATCTGGCTGGGGATTCTTATGTGTTGGTTGCAATCGGCCAATGACCATCCTCAGTTTGCCTACGTTGTCTTTCATTATCATCACCAACCATCAACTGTCCACAATAAGTGAATGAGAAAAATATTTGCTGCCAGTCTCAGGGACTCCAGATGGTGGCGAAAACTCCAACATAGGCTGTAAGGATCGTATCAAACACAGAATAACTGGGTACGTCAAAACAGAGCTAACCTCGACCGATTTGCCCGTGTTTGTAAAGATGCCACAGCGGGACAACCACCATGCTTCCTGGTCTAAGTCTCTAAGTCTATCGTGTCACCTCGTTGCTGATGCTGGAGTCTTGGTGCGTCGTCCTCTGTACGGTGCCTGGGTTGTCCACACTGGCTGACAGGGACAGGCACTTAGCGAGAGCCACCGCGTGCTGCTCCTTCTCGCGCTGCCTCACGATGGCCTCGCAGCCCAGCCACTCACTCATGGTCTGCTCGTAGCATGCCCGCACCTGCTCATCCACCTACACAGTGTCACCAAGCAAGTGTCAACGGATCTGGAGGTCGGAGGTCAACGGATCTGGAGGCAACCTCCAATGGAAAATGGCGACACCCACCTCTTTCCTGTCAGCTTCGGGCATGCCAAACTGATAGTGGCCCAGGAGGAAGGGCCACACCTCCTTTCGCAGTGAGGGATCAACACCTCCATAATAGACGAGGCGCAGTAGTTCCTGCTCCTTATAGGCCTGGTGAGCAGGGAAGGTGGGGACTTACTCATTTATCTGCAACACTAAGCAAGCCCTACTCCCAACGGGTGTTTGTTGGGTCCAAAATACGGTTTTATTAGCTTTCAGTCATACGTTTTTAATGGTTGAACTATATCATTTGCCCCACTGAGCCAGGTGAGCCCATTCATATGTTTCAGTGTCTAACATTTCCGCACACTGAAGTATTCCGTAACTCAAAAAAACAGCCGTACAAAAAAAGTCCAGTGGGCTGTCTAGCTCCATTCTTCACCAGCATCCCCTTATTAATCAATGCGCAAAACATCAGAATGGTTGTCTACCACTGATCGCCTTAGAGGGGAAATTATCACTCTATATTATCTAGAGAGTATAACTCTTACTAATACAGACTTGACGCTCATAGCTGATTCAGGATCATCATCTCAATGAAATTCCGCTAGTCACCTCAATACCTCCCATTGGTTTTGTCAACTGTATTCCTTCCATTGGTTAGTCAACTGAATACCTCCCATTGGTTAGCCAACTGAATATCTCCCATTGGTTAGTCAACTGAATACCTCCCATTAGTTAGTCAACTGAATGCCTCTCTTGAAAATGTCAGCTGTTGTTACGCCGTCTGCCTGCACATTAGTCACGCTTGGTACAGCTGGATTTGTGACTAAGAATGTGTCAGCCATGTGAAGATTAATGAATGACTATAATGTGTGTGTACAGGATGAGTCAGTGTGTATATCACTCACTGTGTTTGGGTGCATTTAGATCCCAGAAAGAGCAGCATCTGCCACGCAGCAACCTATAGCAATCCTCACAAATAAATGAATGCAGGCTGTCGCCGTGGGGCCTCAGGCTGGATGCACAGTGTGTGCGTGTGTGTGTGTGTGGGATGCTTACTGTGCTGTCCTGAAGGAACCTTTTCCACACCTCAGCTGTGAGGCCCTCAGAGGCATCATAAGGCACATCGGGCGCCACGATGGCGTGGTTGACCAAGGCCGAGAGATGAGTGCGCACGGTGGACAGGTGACGACAGTAAGCCAGCCCTGGAATACAGAACACAGCTGTCAACCACTCCGCTGTCCCGGGTCCTGGGGATGGAGGTAACGCGGCGCTGTGGAACGCTAGCGTGACACGACCAGTAGGCTTAGTCTGCAACAAGTGATGCTGCACCGTCTTTAGCTCTCAACTGGCTGAACTACTGAGTCACTAATGGGCCTGAAACTAATAACAAATGGTCCCGGCAGGACATTCTAAGACGAGCTCTCCAGACGTGTATTTGAGGGCCGTGAGCATTGGCTCTCTACTGGAGCGAGACCCTCCACTCTGTGAATGTGGGAGCGAAAGTGGGAGTCTGGGTAGTAACCCAGCAAGGTTTTCTCTACCTTCAGTTATGTCCAGTGTTTGAGCATTGGTTTAGTCATAGTTTAAGTATAAACACGCTAGCTTAGAGTGGCATCATGTGTAAATTCGGTCATTGTTCCAGATCACTGCCTTCCTTACAGCCACGCCTACTGAGTCGTTACAGAACACCTCTGACATTTAATATTTGCACAGTAAACAAGTCAGTTGTAAATTATCTGAGAAGAGAGAAAAAATTATCATAGAAGAATGACAGTTACATACAGCCATAGAAGGCCCTGGAGATGATCTGATACTTCATCTGGTCACACAGCAGCTTTAGAGGGGCTCTGCAGAGGGTCACAGTACACAGTGTCCTTTATGTAATGAAACAGTATACATCAAACCTGTAGTATGCTCTACAGTATCAACATTTACAGTAACACATCCACAGAAATGGGTTCAAATACAATATATTTATATATTAATTTAGTTAACTGTTTCTGTCACATCCATACGAGGTAATGCCCTCACCGACACATCCACAATAAGCTGGTTTATAAATTATTTGGATAACAAAAACTGCAAAATACCATAACAGTGCTTAACTGAGCATGCGTTTCCTGAATGCGATCTGAACGACATCAATATCCGAACCCGGTTCTGAACGGAACGATGCCTGGGTGAGCAGCTGTGTGTGTCTGTAACTAACCGTTCGTGGTTGCAGCCATTAGGAGGCCCTCCGTCTGAGAAGCTGCCCTGGCTACAGGAGGAGCAGGAGGACTTCCTGGGGGTGGGCTGCCACATGGTAGCCCCATGGTCCATCAGCTCTGGAGGCACTGAACCACAGAACACACATCCAGGTTAGCACACAGTGGGATGTTGGGAACACATCAGACTAACTGCACAGGCTCAAACTCCCAGCTGAATCACATTGCCCGTCATGATTCCCAGCACAAAATCACAGCCAAATTAGACAGACAGAGCAGGGCCTGTTATTAATGCAGAGGAATGGTTAACAGCGGTGTAATAGGTGGTTTTAGAGAGAAAATGAAGAACATCAACAAGGACATTTGGGTTAATCGAGGCATTTTAATCTGCAAAGGGTGAACGATATGCTGGTCTGGTAATGACAACACAGTCGTTTGGGTTTCCCTCGGACATACTAACACAAGTTACTTCAAACCTTTTTTTGAGCTACCTCGACATTACGTTTAATTGTTACTGATTGAAGGACAATTGCCAGCCTCTCATCCACCTTTTTTTACAAGAGGGTATGAGGTTAAGGAAAGGGGACAGTGGGTGCTTGACGAGGGGGTTATTTTCCAAAGGTCTGCAGGGTGAAGCGAGGCGGGGATTGAAGCAAAGGAAGTGAGACAGAGAGACGGGAGACGGAGGAACTGAGGCGTGGCAACGTTACAGCTGGTCCCTGTGGTGGGGGGGATGGGGTGTCCAGGATCGCTGCAGGAGCGCTTAGGGACTACCAGGGTTCCTGTGGATGGGGGCTGTCCTCTGAGACGGGTGGAGAAGGAGCGAGCGAGGAGAGGAGCCCCGGGGGGAAGATGGGGAGGGTGGGTTACAGTCACTGGAACGGACAATGAGCGCAGTGGAACAAAAATTGAACAGAGATCATCACTCCAGGGACACCTGAGTTGACCATAGGAACAGTTGTCATGGAACAAATGGGAAGCAGGATATTAAATTAAAACCAGGGCGTCCACAGGGCTCAGGTAAAAGGGGCGGGGTCACTTACCAAACTCTGATTGGCTGTTGGGGAACAGGACACGGAAGACGTAATCTGTGGCCTCGTCCTCCTCTTTATCCTCGGACACAGAGTCTGAGGATCCCTGTGTACACCTGTTTCTCAGTTTAGGGAACACCTTGCCCTGGAATCACAAACAAGAAAAATTTTAGATACATTTGCCTAAATGCCAACAACATTTCAAGTATTTTTTTATTCAAAATAATTAGTGTAATTCTTTGTTTAGACATACAAACAACAATTTTGCAATAATTCCACGGGGTCTTCGTTTTTTTTATACATGGAGCCAAAGTAACTGAAGATATTTCTAAACGGTTATAATGTAAAATACAGAACTACTGGCTGTATTGAACCAATGACTATAAATCATCCTCTTCGTGCCCCCTCCTCTCAGTCCCCTGTGAGTAGACATCTCAGGCTGACCTTTCCCCTCTGGGACCAGAGCGGAGGGTCAAGCTGGCCATGGGGCAGCAGGCCGTTCTCCAGGCAGGAAAGGAACTGGAGCAGGTGCCCTCCTCTGGGAAAGCGCAGGGGGGGTCTCTGAATGCCGTCCTGGCTCACCAGCACCACCGTGCCCCCACTGTCCACTGCCGAGACAATAACACAACATTCATAGTCCACATGAATGTATGACCATGCATTTGCAAAAAAACATGATCCTGCATTGTGACGTTCAATAAACTGGAAATAGACAGGTTCCATGCAATATTCAGAGGTTACAGTTCAGACAACAATATGCACCAATGTGTCTCCACATTACCCTCTGCTGGTGGACCTACCCTGCTGATGACAGTGTAAATAAACAATTTCTTCCAGACGGATGGTCATAGCGTAGTCCCAGTACACACTGTAAGAAATGGAATCAAAACTGCTATCAAATGTTTGATATTTTACTGATGTTTTACTGTTTTTTTAAAATATACTCACGTGAATGTAAATAAACACAATTGAACCTTGGTCTGTCATTTAGAAACAAGTTAGGGTACAGTATTTTACCTATGCATTACCGTAAATTTGAATGAGGGGATAACAGCTCGTTATATTATACAATAAGTACTGTCGGACTTCTTCAGACTCCAAGGAATGCTCTTTAATAATGCTTGTTCTTTCTATTTTATTATTTTATGTTTTATTATTATGCTGTATTTAAAATGTATCTTCGTGATTTATTTTGTTATTAAATGTATATCTTGCTACCTTTTACCAAGTTCTGGTGCTATCAAAGGAATAACCTCTGTGTAAATGTAACAATCTGCTGATGATGGATCTGAATGTTTTGATTCTATTGCAGTATTTCTATTTTCACTGTAAAGCACATTGAATTGCTTCTATGAATTGTGCTAAATAAATAAACTTACTTGCTTAAGCTAACAATCGGAGTCCCCCAAATAATATTACTGCTTGAAATATGCATAAACATGTCCCCATCCAAACGGTGAACGTTCTTCTCCTGAAATGATACACTCCAGAGCTGACCTCAGGATATACTGAGCACTCCTGAGACGCTCAGGTATTCTATCTTATGCTGGAGGTGTCAAATGCAGTTTTGCTGGCAATTTTTTGAACAGTTCTCTGTTGTTCATTTACCTGCCTTATCGCAGCTTGTTTGCACTCAGGTGACGGGAAAAGGACATTTTGAGGCGTGTCCTTGAAAAGTGATCGGAAGAAAGAACTTCAGGCAGCGCTGATAAGAATATTTAAGGACCAAACAAGCTGGTTTAAACCAAAATTTGGTTGGCTATGGTACACATATTGACAGCGGAAATGCAGCATATTGAGCTGCCCAAATGTGTATAGGACAATAGTAATGTGCTTTAGTTGAATCTAAATATGTAAATGAATTTGATTATACACAAGCGTAGCCATCCCTATTCTCAGTGTTGCTTTTCTGTCCTGCTTAATGCAACTGCCAATTTGTTATGTCTGTCCATAAAGGTTTTGGCTCATGAAACCACTGAAATAAATTACCTAATTGAAGCTTAATTAAAAGATTAGGCATGCAAGAAGTAAAACAATGAGCCGACATTCCCTTTTCATCTTTAAACTGTAGGGAGCCCTGCATTACGTAAGCTGCATCATGGCACCAGAGAAGAGAAGCACGGTGAAATCATGGCGCCGGTCCAAAGATTTAGCATTGTGTTTGATTCTTTTAAATTCCTCCCTCAGATAGATGGAGGCACACTTCAGCCACAAACTACCCTTTAATATTAACACAGGAGAAAATCCAGGAGGCTGTTTGGAGTGAGAACACAAACCAGGAGGAGGCCTCCTGACCCTGGCTCTGATAAGCCATATAAATGGCTCCTGTGACCCGGAGGGACAGATACTGCTTGAAAGGTGCCCTGCTATGCAGCCTGCAAACAACACAGACAATTCATCACAGGACCTGAACCCTGTGGTCTGATCCATATACAGAGAGCATGAATGGACAGTGAGCCTGCAGGCATTTCTAGTCAGCGGGCAGAAAGGCAGGCGCAGAAATGGGAAAGAATTGTCCAGAGCGTAATCGAAGCTCCATACTACCTGTTACCATTCATAATGTAAATCATCCACACTACCTGTTACCATTTATACTGCATGTTATTCACACTACCTTTTACCATTTATACTATTAGTCCTCCAGACTACCTGTTACCATTTATATGTAAGTCCTCCACACTACCTGTTACCATTCATACTGTAAATCCTCCACACTACCTGTTACCATTTATACTGCACGTTCTTCACACTACCTGTTACCATTTATACTGTACGTCCTCCACACTACCTGTTACCATTTATACTGCATGTTATTCATACTACCTTTTACCATTTATACTGTTAGTCCTCCAGACTACCTGTTACCATTTATATGTAAGTCCTCCACACTACCTGTTACCATTTATATGTAAGTCCTCCACACTACCTGTTACCATTTATATGTAAGTCCTCCACACTACCTGTTACCATTTATACTGTTAGTCCTCCACACTACCTGTTACCATTTATACTGTTAGTCCTCCACACTACCTTTTACCATTTACAGAGTAGGTCCTTCACTCAACCTGTTATAACATATAATGTTAGTCCTCCTCACTACCTGTTACCATTTATACTGTAAGTCCTCTACACTACCTGTTATCAATTTCATTGATTGGTAAATCCTCCACAACTCCATAAAAACAGGAGCGCATGGAGCTGTGTGTATGTGTGTGTATGTGTGTGTGTGTGTGTGTGTGTGTGTGTGTGTGTGTGTGTGTGTGTCTGTATGTGTGTGTTTGTGTGTCTGTGTGCACTCAAAAAAGTTCCCTGTCACTCAGTCTAACTGAGCATCGTCATATTATCTTTTTTCCAAATCATTGCTCCGCTTGTTATTCACATTTCCAAATTTCTATCAAAACATCCTCTTTATTTGATATGTCATAGTATCAGACTAGCGGGAGGCAGAAGCAATCTAAATGGGGAAACTGATCGCTTGAACAGAGAAATACAGCTTCACACCAAGCTGGCAAAAAAATATTTAGATCTTTATCATATCTGGAATATTGCCCATATTTGTTGCATGAATTGTTTTGTCAGACTGTCCCACCCGTCCTATATGAACAGTATAAATATTATAATAACAAATTCATATCAGATCTCACAGGCAAAGACAAGGCTGGTAACAGCCAGCCCTAACGTCATGCTTCCAAACCATGAACCAGTGTTTATATTAAACTGACATTCCTTTGTTGAATTGTGTGCTGATTGTTGGGTTATTAATGGATTATGCTAAAATGAACTTTAACAATTCAAATATTAGAGACAGGATGATGATTGTTCTTCACACCTGTGCTCATAGTCCAAGTCTCCCACAGAGCCGTTCATCAGCTGATTGGGCGTCCACTTCAGAGTCATGATGTCAGCGGTCTGGTGGAGAGAGAGGTATCCTGGGATTGCTTCCATGTCATCCCTCTGCAATGCCAAGAAAGATATTCATTTACAACATGCAAGGCCAAGGCACTAAATTCCTTGAGTGCCAAGTGAACATGTTTACTTGTTTTCAGACCAATATCCATGTCATTTGTATTTTTGACACAAAGTTATAGAAGTCATGTAGATTTCCCCCCGAAATGTTGCCTAGTATGCAAAATTCTGCAGAACATGGTGTGGCTAGCACCAACATCATAGAATCAGGCAATACATAATGTCATGACCAAATTCACTTCATTAATTCTTATAATCCTCACAACCAGAAGAGAGCTGACCACGACTAAGAGTCTGGTTCCTCGTCCTACGTTCCACCATACTAGTGAGTTTTTCCAAGCTACCATGCCTCAATTCAGTCATTGCTTGCTCTTTGGAGTTTCATCTTTCAAAGGCCTTTGTGACAAAATGCTTTATAAAATACATTTGATTTATTTGTATTTATTATTTCAAATTTTGTATTGTGCTGCAGTGTTAACAACGAACATATTTTTGCGCGCACTAGACATTGGAGAGTATCCGAAAGATACTGAGAGTTTATCTTCCACAGAAGCCTCTTTCTATATATGGCTCAGAGAGCTAGAGATGCTCATCTCTAATTTATGCGGTAAATAGTACCCCAGAGATGGGAGCAGGCGTGTTTTACCGGCTGCACCAACACGTTGTTCTTTCCAAACAGCAGGGTGGCCCTGTTGTTCTGGTGTAGAGACTCCACATAGTCCCTAGCAGAGGGTGAAGGAGAGGGACGCTCATCCATGCTACTACTGGAATGCCTCTTCTGGATCTGGAGACACAGACAGCATGTATATTTATGTTCCTGTCACACTCGATCCATGCATTTATCAATCTATCCATCTGACATGTCATTTTTATATAGTATTTGTGCAAAATAATTTGTCGTGTTTGGCATTGTTCCAAAATTGAGCGCATTTTGTTTAATAATTTTGACCACAACGATTAAGGACAAGCATGTTATCTAATAAAAAATGCTCTTAGAACTGTTTCAGCCTTGTATTCAATTCAGGCTACCACACTGAGTTAAAGAATGTCCAATCAAAAATGGGTTTATTTTATTATTAACAACTGGCGACAAATCCCATTACATTTGCCGCTAAGGTTGAAAAGAGAACGCTGCATTAACCAGGTCTCCTCTGCCAGTGCAGAAATGACAGAGTGCTACGTGGCCAGATATTTCTAGCCACAGGGGTCACTAACAATATGAGAAATTCCAGAAAATACACTCTGTTCCTTCCTACAGGAAACACTGGTCTTTCTGAACTCATTGACAACAGCAGGGTTTCTACTGAAAGACATCGGCTGGGATTTTAGCAGGTTTCACGTTTCAGTTTCACGTCTACGAGCTGATACTTTGCTGTGTCAGAAAATGGACTATATAAGCACACACGAAACAGGGGACGGGAAGTCTGATTCTCATATCTGATTCTGGGGGAGTCGGGTGGATCCGACGGACAGGGGAACCTACACAAAGTGCCGGCCTCTTGGTGGGCGAGTCCTGTCTGCTGTGACCACTGTGGATCCGGTGTCTCTGAACCAACTCGTCGGCCGAGGGGTCCGTCCAGAAGTGGTCCGCCGTCTTCATCTTGGTGTACTCCAGGGCACAAGGCCCAACTGCCGGAGCACAGAGCAACGGTGTGAAAGAACACCTCGCGGTGCCCAGAGGGGCTGCAGAATCGCCTACATTGACTGGTTCCCCGTGTTATGACAACCTACTGTGCTGTCTGAGCTGACATTTGTGAATGATAGCTTAGCAACGTGTAATAATTACCTAACAACGAGGCCAGGATGGGTCCGTCCACTGGATCTATCAGAACAGCTTCTTTTTCGTAGTATTTACTGGAACATTAAAACAGAACGGAGATGAGGTTGTGTCTTTCTGCAGCTCCGTCCCCTTGCAGAGACGACCATTCCGGCTCACCCCTTTGTGACTCACCTGCTGTTCTCCACGAGGTAGAGCACAATCTTGTCCAGTACCTTCTCGATGAGCGCCGTGCGAATCCACAGATTTCTGACCACCCGCTGGCTGAGGCTAGGCAGTTTAGGAAGTCTCCGTAGGCTGTCCTGGTTGGGCAAGCTTTGGTTCCGCCTGACACGTACAAACAGAGAAGAGGGGTTGGGGAGCTCAGAGATTTCCTTTGGTTAACAATAGTATTTCCAGCTACCAGTTAGCATGTATGACGTCACCGCTGGACTGCACCGGTAAAGCATGAATAGAGGAACACTATACTACTGAGTTGACCATGACTAAGCAGGAATACACAGTAAGTGCTTTGGAGTGCTATGGCCTTTGCCTGCACAGGGATCTGGTAGTGTGTGTTGTGTATGTACGCTCTCACTTGCTCTCGATGATCTGTTCTAGTTCCTGAGCCTTCCTGCACAGCTCCTCTGCTGGGGAGAAGCTTTTCCCAACCTTCATGAAGAGTGCTGCTATCTTGTTGCTACGCAGGAAACCAGCTGCTCGCCGTTTAAGCCCATGTAGAACGCAAGCCTCCACCGCCGCTACACGCGCACACACACACGCGCACACACATGCGAACACACACACACTTCTATCACCATTCTAAATCCCTCACTTTGTGTATTACATCAGATGCTGTCATAACGTTCCACATTCAAATGCCCCAATTTCAAAATTGGAAATTGAATTCTTCATTTTTGCCTGCATTTCCTTTTAGGGTTAGGCATGAGGTTAAATTTGTGGTTAAGCTTAGGGTAAAAGTTAGGCTTAAGTTAAATTTTAATACAACACATTTGGAAAAAAAGCTGTTTTTTCACTTTGTGTCTGTAGAATCTAGTAAACTAAATATGGAACTTATAATAAAAAAGCAAAAGAAAGCAAGGGTTAGATTTCTTTGCTAAATGACCCAAGACTAGTCTAGTCACTAACTATCTGAAAACAGAAAAAAGACAAACCACGCGGTGTGTATAGCAGAGACAGCCAGCAGAGGGTGAAGGTTAGACATTGTTCTGATGGGGAGATATTGGCTGCTGTGTCATTGAAGAGTGGGAAGAAAGCAAAGTTGGAGATGTCAAATATGCAAGCTGACAGGACCTTGTATTCCTTGCCGATTACAGCGTGTTTGAAAAAAAAATTTGAGCATTAGGTTTCGACTGACCTGTTTAAGGTTTCAGGGAAGGTGGAAAACAAGCTAGGAAGACTGCATTCGGTCAAGGTAGTAAGTGTTTTTTTAATAATACCAGGTAATACATCCGCCTCTATAAGCTGGCGGTCAGAGAAGTAACATGTTTCAGCCTTCAGAACAGGGCTCCTATCAAAGTAATGATAACAGTGGCTTGAATTACACAGCTACTGTAGAGCAATACGGTACCTGGTGTGTGTGATCCCTGTCCAGTAAGCCATAACCAAGGCAGCCTGAAGGAGGAGAGCTTGGCAGTTTTTCAAAGAGTCTTCCTGAGTGGGTAATGCTGGGAGATGTTAGGTACCCGGCTTATTTATGTCTGCTGTGAGCGTGTTTCACTTCCAGAAATGTGGTAAAGTACTTTCGGTGAGTAGGAAGGGGCAGACTTGATGCAGACATGTTGCATCAGTTTGCGGGAAAGAACTGCCTAGATGGGTAGTGTCGTGTGTAAGAAACATCAGGTAGATGTGGTTATGTAGCGTCTGTCTAGAAAGGAACAGCCTAGATATTTATGTGGCATCCATCAGTGGACAAGCCTGGAGAAAGAGTCATGTCGATGGAGTAATTGTGGAGATTCAAGTAGCTATGGTGAGAGTAGGACAGAGTGTTCTTCAAGCAGAAACAGTGAGAAAGGTTGAGACTGGACACGTAGGGAATGTTCCTTGCACTGCACTGACAGAACGAACACAGGGATTACAGCTGTGAGTCTTAATGGGTCATTCTTAAAGAGCTTCACAAGCTTAGATTCTGCAGTAGTTGCCCATTGTTACTTTCAAAACAGTTTAACTCAATGGTAATGGATAGATGGCAATTCTGAAGTCTCAATAGATTTTCTAGGAGATTGAAGTCACAGCTGTTACTTGACCTGGCTATTCAAACACTCACTGTGTTCTTGGTAAGCAACTCCAGTGCTCCTTGTTGCTGGTTATTGTCTTGCTTATAGCAGAATTCCTCTCCTGTTTTTTATATGCATTATTAAAAATGAATGTGTTGATGAATGGAGCATGTTTTGAAATACTTTCATTCTATATATGTATTTGTTTTCGAAATTTGACTTTTTGTCAGTTTACACATTTGTGCATACATTTGCTGTACATAGAGATGCATATCAAAATATTCATATAAATATATGTAAAATAATGCGCATGATTTTGTAGTGGATTTAGTAGAGGATCCACATAAAGTAAACTCCTTAACGTAACCCCTACAATACTAACATACTGTTTTGTATACTCATAGATACAAAATGTCAAGTAACCACAAAAAACTGAATATTTCAGTACTTTGCTTCTAAGTAAAGTAATTGTGACTGAGCCGTGTGATAGACACACTGCTCTAAGGCTTGAGGCTGTAATGAAAAGTGTCTTGAATAAGCCAATTATTTTCATCAGGTAATCTTTAAACATAATTACCTTTGCCTAATGCCAGAGCTCCTCTAGGAAGTACAAGTGCACACGTGGAGAGGGTGCACGAACACATACAACTAATGCAAACATCCACACCCTAAGAAGATATATAGAGACTTCTTCCCGTAAGGCCTCCGTAGCAGTGGTTTTAAAGCCATGTTGACATTTGAGCTCTCTCTCAGAACTAATCCGGTGGCTCTGCTCGCTTTGGGACAGGGGGGAGGCCCTGGTTGTCATGGAAACCACTGATGATGAAGCACTCCATTGCTGGCTGATAGAAAGCCGTGGAAGGAGGGGCTGTGATGTATCACCCCCCCAATACTGTCCCTGAATCGGTCTACATATCAGTCCGTTTGTCTCTCTCACTACAAATCACTCAATCGACAGTGTCGCTTCGCATTTTTTGCAGAACTGTCTGAGATACAGTGAGTTTTATTTTAACTAGGTAAATAACTTTCTTTTTTACAACGCAATGAAATTGCTAGGAAGGACATCAGAATGTGATTGCTATCTGGTTGAAGCCACATCAAATAATATAGCGGCATGAGAAAGGTATCTTTTTAGGGCTACAACAATCGAGTATAAAAGCTGACAATGACTTCCTGAAAGATGTCAGCCTGTTACATATATTTACAATTAACTTTGGACATCTGCAGAATACTATTTCTATAACGTAGCATGTCTGTTACTTCACTGAACATGACAACGTATTACAGTTGCCCCAAATGTAAACATCCAAATCACACAATGTTTTCATTGTTCTTTTTTTCCCTCGTCTAAAAAAAGTAGTTGCATCTGTCAGGTAGTGTTCTAATCGGAATGTCGGCGCAGTTCTGTCTCTTAGAACCTGATACAGAATATCCTTCATCTGTCTCTTCCTTAATCTTTCTTTATCTTGTTGCAGTACTGTTCTTTTCCTTATTATTGCATGAACAAGAAACACGATTCCACTAAAACGTTTGCAATAAAACTCACAGGTGCCTTAATAAGAAGCTCTATTGTTTCTAGCAACAAGAATATTGAAAACAAATCCTAATCTACAGAGGGCAAAACCTTCTTAAGTATTGTGAGACTTGGCAAACCCTAGGGGCAAAGCAACCAAAGCAATATCAGCGGCATCAAACAAAACCCTGCGGTCACAGCATAGGAAATGAGTGGTTTGATGTCATCCTCTTTTCACAGTAGCACTCTTATTAAAAAGGTAATCACAGCTACTGGAGTAATGACCTCCGTATCTGTGGCAACAGAACACATTAAGGGACTCCGTGTGTCTGTGTTGCCACTCATCACCATGGGCTTGTGTAGTGCTACACATGGGAATTTTCCGCTCTATGACATCAATGTATTCTAAACACGGCCTAACACACTGCTGGCTTACATTAACTCTTGGATGTGCAGTGTGCCACGCCGGGATGCTAGTCTGTAGCTCACCTCTTGCCTTATCCTGTTGGGATAACTGTCGCAACTATGTGAGTGCTATGGAATAACAGCTATTTTGGTGAGGAGAAGGGGAAGAAGGGACCGGGCCCTTGAGCAAGGCACTTATATCTAAATGGTCCATGAAATCCCTCAGAATTCAAGTGAATAAAAATGACTTAAAATCTCCACTGAGCTGTCTGGTAACTCACAAACATTTACTGTACAGCTCAGAAAGTAATTCCCTGAGGGTCCTGGGACTGGAAAGGGGAAATGGCAGTCTGACTAAGCGAAGAGAGATGGGGGACAGACACTGAGACTGTCCACACACAGGTTGATATACAGATGTGGACCTCTCTACTACAATCAGTAAATAAAATTGCCTGCAACTTAACTGTAATATAATTGAATCCCCCCAAATATCAGTACAGAAGATAGGCATTAGCGCCAACACTCATGCTTTCAACAAGCCTTTGTTCAACCAGCATCTAAGTGCTAAATGACCCAGGGCTGTATTCACAAAGCTTTTCATTTTACCACTAGGACTCCTAAACAGCAGTGAAAGTTCTTAGCTAAGAGTTTCCTCTTAAAACCTATTCACAAATCTGCTAAGATGAACTTTTACTAAGTAATGGGGAGAAATCTGTGTGCAAATCTTTCTTCTTAAATTCTCACCACGTAGTTGTAGCATGTAGTTGTATGCCACCATTCATAAGCTCATTCATTGCACTCATATGTGTCTATAATATTCAATAACTCTACCAATTGCTGCTAGTTCACAATGTTATGTATATTAATGCCATACTTAATGCTATATTTAAATGTTCAAATACTACCCAGATTGCTGCTATATCAACAATGGCTACTACCCAGATTGCGGCTAGTTTCCTGTTCTATTTTTAAAGTAGTAGTAATAGTAGTATACAGTGTTATTTATATTGTTGCTTCATTTTATAATTATTTTCTGTCTAGCTATATTTTGTTTCTATAATCTTAGAATTTCTCAAGAATGTCTTATATTATTCTTCTAGAATCACAAGTATGCCATTGTGGAGTATGACGCTGTGTTGTTCGGTACATTTGACAAATAAATAAACCTTTAGCTAGGAGAAAGGGCAGGGTTGACTCTATTGCTATGGATGATGTGTTCCACGAACCAGCCTACTTATTCTACACACATGTGATTGCCTGATAGGAGGGGTCTGTCAGTGACATCATCATAGCAATACAGTAGAACAAAGTGTCATGCTGCCATACTGAAAAATAAATATTACAATAATAATGTAGGCCAAGTTTTACTGATGAAATGAAACCATGAATGACATACTGATTAGTCAAGATATGTTTTCCGATAATTGTCAGCCTCCTACATGTCTGGAAGCTCGTAAAGAAATGCGAGTTAAGTGCTAAAAGGCTTTGTGAAATTTGAGCCTTCTAAAGTTCTAAAGTTAGAACTAGTTCAAAAGTTAGAACTGACATGCACATTTTTTTAAGAGTTACTAATAAATCAGCAAATTAGGAGCAACTTTTTGCCTTAAGATGTTTTGTGAATACAGTTTTGATGGGGTTTGACAACTCTGTTCCCTGGCTGTGTAAATCAGGGCTCCCAGGGATGGTCACAATGGAGTCATTCTGAAAGGTTTGCTTTGGCATGTCAGTTTTTATATACTGATCAGAAAATGGAAGAATGATCAAGATGTTAGTTCCTGAATAAGGAAACGGCACCAACTAATGTCTCGTAGGACAACTGTTCATTCTGACTGGCACAATGACTAAAGGATTGATTTGATTCTGCTTTAGGGCAAGTGAAGAAGAACCATTACTATCACATACGTTACAATAGATAAAACTCACCACAAAATGAGACAATATGGCTGCTGTCTTCATGTACAAACTTCCTGGTGACAGCCTCCTCCATGATCTGCTTCACCTGTAAACAAAGGGAAGATGCTCAGACCTCTACCAGACATTTCCTGTCCACTGGAATGAGGAAGACAGCAAAAAAAATATCAACATTAGTAAAAGAAGGAGTGGAGGGAGGTGGAGTGAGAGACCACAATGGGAAAAAGTTTGAAAGATCAGTCGTTGAAACGGCATCAAGCGGATCTCAGATGTAAAGGGCTGAAAAGGGGTTGAGGTTGGGTTGGCTGGGTCCCTCTTCAGGTTTTATAATCAAATCTATTTACATGTGAATGGAGAGTCAGAGTGCAAACTGTCAGAGGCTTCAACTGCATCTGATTAAAAGCGATGTTAAAATGAGGCAGAAACCCAACTCATGAACACAATGTGTGAATAAACAAGCATGAGGAGGTTGTCAGAGGGTAAAGAATAGTTCTGATCAATGTAATTTTATCTCTATCATCGCTGCGCCCTAGCTGACTTGGAGACGGGCTGTACTCAGAGGGAGAACATCCGGCCTGTGTTGCAGATGATTGATAACGGACCCTGGTCACCATGGGGATAGCTCCAAGCACTGCCACGCGTCCGGAAAATCAGGCTGCAGATAGAGCAGCCCTGATTGCACTAATTTCCTGTTGTAATGAGTCTTTCCTCTGAGGAGATATTACACTACACAGAGAGAACCCAAATCCCTCTATCTCAGTCTGTCTGACACAAATATTTGTGCAGACAGAGGATTAAATGTCCACAATGCTCTGTTGAAGCAGAAATGACTTGATTGTGTATATTTGATTGTATGCTTAGTGTTGTTGAACAGACCCATTGTATTATCAGTAATAATAAGCGTAACTAAAGCAGTACAGTGAATCTCAGTTGTGTGATAAATAACCAGTCTTGAGATGTGTGGACTTGCTAATGCCTGGTTAAGCAACAAAAAAACAGTTTGGTATAAATTTGGATAACAAATATAAACTCAGCCATTTCTGTTTGTGGCTATGAAGCCCACCCAGATCATCACAGCTGGATAACATTGTTGACAGTTATAACACCCTTCCTGAGTTCTAGCTTCTTGCTCTGTTGTAAAACAGTTGGATGTGAATTGTGTGAAATGCTGCACAGAAGGTCCTGCTCATGCCAGAACAAAATGCACTGTCACACTAGGGTAAAGAGAAAGGTGGAAACGAGTTAATGTGCAAGGTACATAGTCAGGGAACAAATGTTGAGATTTATATTTAATTTTTAAAAAGTTTTTCATCATAAACATTACAAAAGAAAAGGAAAAAGATATTTGAACAGAAAAGAGAAGTAAAACTAGGGGAATTATCAATATTATACCATTTATTTCATACATTGCCCAACTCAGTTTAAGCTGACTGTAATGTTGTCAAACTATGGAAATAGAGAATAAAAACAGAACTATGCAGTTGATATATTTAGAACTAAAATTCACTTAAATTGCATTGCTAAATCTTTTAAATCCAGCATCTGGTCCATTTACTTGACATTAAGAATGTGCTCTATCATGGCCTTTCCTCCCCGGACAGGAGTGAGTTCTCCTCAGCAGTACAATTTCTGGTTTCTAGAGCCACACGGAGTTTCCCCCAGAAAACCTCTGGGTGCTCCCCAGCTCTAGGCCAGCTCAAGTAGGTGCGTTTCTTTATCAGTCTCCTCATCCGGTGGTAGGGAGAGAGCTCCATGGCTGGGATCTCCTCCAGAAACACCAAGATCAAGACGTCCTTCTGTTCATCAAACAGACGGAAGCTGGCCATCTGGATCTCCCGGGAGCACCACTCACTCTCCAGGTAACGGCGGCTTATCACGCAGATGGTCTTGCGGCTCCCGTAGATGGCGTCTGTGATGTTGTCTATGATGGGCTTACCTGGCTGGAAGTCCCGGTGGTGCAGACACAATCTCCAGCCCTGCTCTCCCTCCAGCTTTGGTAGCAGCTCCCTCAGAACCCAAGGCTCATCATGGGTGTTGTAGGAGATAAAGGCATCATACTGACTTCTATGAGGTTTACATGTCTTCCTCCTCTTGGTATCATGGAGATAAGCTAGGAAAAGGTAGTAGGCATATAGCACCTGCCATCTCAGGAGATGGTATGTATAGGACACTATCAGAGTGACAAGGACAACACAAGTGGTGGAAATGAAACAAATGAAGTCTATTGAACAGTAGGAGGTGTCAAGCCCCAACAATTTAGTACCTCTTAGAACAACTGGGTTGTTACATTCATAATCATAGGCATCAACAACTTGGCTTTTATTGTCGTTTTTTACCCAGTTAATAAACCAGGAACTGCTGCAATCACAATTGAAAACATTGTATTTTAGTTCAATGTAATTCAAGGCAGGAATAGACCTCATCTCCTCCTGATTGATTGTAATCAAATCATTCTTTGTTACTTGCAAAAAACTAAGCTGAGTGAGGTTGGCTCCTATGAGAAAATCTAAACACTGAAGTTGAGATCTGGACAGGAAGAGTTTATTAAGTCTGGGGATGGGGAGAAAAAGCTCAGAAGAGAGAGTTCTGAAATCATTCAGGCTGATGTCGAGTGACAACAATTTAGGAGTGTATTTGAATGTGTCTGAGTGAATGGACCTAAGGTTAATATTCCTTGCCTTGAAAACCAATAAAGATTTCAGACCTTTGAGAAAGTTGGATGGCAGATGAATCATTCCTGCAGGATGTTGACTGAAAATAATCAGAATCTCTAGAGATGAGAGAAGAGTGAAGGGTGGATAGTTGAGTTCATCTTGAGTTTCATAACTAATACGATTGGAGGATAAATCTAGTTCTATTAACTTGGTTAGTCCTTTGAAAGTGTCCCCTGTGACAACTTTAGTGATTGTATTTGATGCCAGATAAAGGTTGGTGAGGTTGCCCAGTCCCTCAAATGCTCCATTGCCAATTACAGAAATTTTATTGTTGTACATAACCAAGGATTGAAGGGATGTCAAGCTTTTAAAATCTTCATTAAAGATAGTTTCTAATACCCCACCTCGCAAATCCAAGAATTCTAGTTGTTGTAGAAAACCATTCTTGAAAGCACCCCCCAAGGTCAGAAATGTATTTGTTCCAATAGTCAAGACCTTCAAGTCCCTTAAATGTTGAAAAACACAGCCTTCAATGTTGGGAATTTTATTGTGGAAAATATGGAGAATTGTGAGTCTTGTCAGATTGGCAAAATCAGAACAGTGTAGTTTATTGATTTGATTGACGCTAAGATCCAGTTGATGTAGAGATCGGAGATTCCTGATGACATTTGGCACCGAAGAAAGCCTGTTCTTGCCAAGATTTAGAATATCCAGCTGCATCATTGATATAAATGAAGAGTTAGAAAGATCAGTAAGAAGATTCTTTGATAGGTCTAGCTCGGTCAGCTTGTTGCAAGACTGCAGCATCTCTTCAGAGACAAACGAAAAGTTATTGTGAAGCAATCGGAACACCCTCAGCTCAGGAATACTGCAAGCAACATTTGTAATGGTCACAATCCTTTCTTCTCCTATATTATACAGTGTAAGTTGTTTTAATGAAGAGTTAAAGCTCTGCAACACCATATCTACACAATCCAAAGACATGTTGACACCATCCAAGTTAAGACTGGACACACTCCTCAGGAAAGAACTATTCAGCACATCCCATTCCAGGTTTCCATTTAGACCAGAGAAGGACAGGTTTAATGTCTGAAGGTGAGGAAGAACATCACCTGTGATTCTGAAGACACGCAGTGGATTGCTGGACACATCCAAAACTCGCAGACCCATGGACGTGTTTGATATATCCTGCGACTGGAAAGAGGTAATTCCGTTAAACCCAATGAATAACTCCTGCAAGTCAGTAAATTGTAAAACGGGCTGAATATCCTTAATAAACCGTAGTAGATTTCTGGTCAAATTCAGCTTCTGTAAATTTGAGAGCCAATGAAAGGACGAGGATGCAATAGTTTTGATGAGGTTGTTGTCTAGTCGAAGCACAGAGAGGTTAACCAAACCAAAAAAACAATCTTCTGTGACATTGGCGAGTCTGTTGTTGGCAAGGTTCAACTCCTTTAGAGACACCAGGTCTAAAAAAGCCCCACCCTCTACAAAACAGATCTGGTTGCTGGACATGTTCAAAATGTTAACCACCGTAAGATCCTTAAAATCAGACTTCTTGATAAGTGCAATATTATTGAAGGAAAAATCTAATAATCTAACATTTTGCGGAATGTCACCTGGTATGGCTTGGAGTTTCCTCATAGTGCAGATTACTTTCATGTTAGGATCATCAAGAGTTTCGTGGACTGTGCAGTTTTTTAATGAATATCCAATTCCTGGATTAACAAAAATACAGCAACACAGCAGAAAGCACTGAGCCACGCTTTTCTGACAATATGCAGATCCACTTCGTCTTGCTGCCATGGTTGTCTTGGTTTAGTCCAGAGAGAAAAGTGTTTGGTAGTAGTCTTGAGTTCCCCTCAAGATCCTTATACTCTGCAGATACTGACAAAAAACAGAGGCCACATGAAATGCGGAACATACATTTAGGAGTGCCAATGACCACCTTCCCTGGCTGTACCACATAGATGTGTCACTTCCTTATATTGAGTAAAAACACTCAGTCAACCAAATACCCTTTGTTTCACTTACATTATTATAGAGCCAAATTGAGCTCATATGTATTGACCTTAAGAAAATAAAAATTTAACTGAAATATTTCATAGTATGAAAAAACTAAATTCAATTGTATGAAAAAAGTGTATTCAAACGTGTATGCTAAAATAATTAAATGTATGCTAAATCATCAAATTTAAAACATTTGAATACATGTTTTCCATACGATGGATTTTAGTTTTTTCATACTATGAAATATTTCAGTTACGTTCTTCTTTTCTTACATTCAATACATTTGAGCTCAATTTGGCTCCATACATTATTGACTTTTTGTTTATCAGTGTAATAAACTGCTGATTAAATCCATATTGCTGTAATATTGAGACTTGATAAAATGGAGTGAAGTACCAACAAGTTATATTAGCTGCTGTGAAGTGGAGAACTGGACGAGCCACTGTTTGTACATTAGATGTTAAAAGTAAATTGAACAAAAGCACAGGAGTAAGACAGCAGCTCTGCATTATCTCTGTTCTTTAAATAAATACCAATCGAGTACAGCCCCATACAGGACTGTGATCAAGTATCGCTGACAGAGAAACAAAACTGGGTGACAAATTACAAATCAAAGTCACTAAGGTGATATTTCATCCAAACATGATATTTTGTTATCAATCTCTGTTATAGATTACGAGTCGGACAGATTGCATATTAGTCATTTTGTAAGACAGTAGCAACAACACAACTAATAATGAAATAAATAGGTTAAGTTATTGTCGTTAGAATCAAAATTCTGACGGGAGCTTCTCAGGAGAGAGAGATGGAGAACAGACACAGGTACAGAATAAACACATAGATAATCAAACAAGTAATATTGCCCATCTACATTGATCTGTTGTTTAAGTAATCATTGAAGCACACATTTTTCTATAGACTTACTTTACTATGACAAGGATAATCAGTTATAACTATAGCTTGGAGCCTTCATTGAGTCAGTGGTTGTTTCTTGAATCACTTTAATTATTTTGGGAAATAGCAACTTATCAGTATGTTATTTGTCTCAACACCAAAAACGAATCTTCCTCCAGAGCCCTCATTTATCAGCCATGTGTACATTTCTCACATCTTACTGGTGTATTAGACGATCCTATGATTGGCGTTACATGCCAATTTATTGGCATTTCTCAACCTTGTTGCCTGCAACAGTATGCATACACATCTTGCCATTAGAAGCAGTAGACGGACACAGAGAGAATAAATATGCTCGGAAAGGTAGCTGTAACATTGCTAGTAGAAAGAATTAAACAGGGGCAGGGAGAACAGATGACTTAAAAACACTGAGATGTTACATTTTAACATCACATAGGTACAAAAACCAAATACTGATTGGCAAGATACCCAGTTGAAGGAGGAACTTCAAAAGTCACCGTGATGAGGAACAGTAGGGCAGTAACAACAAGCAGGTGTCTTAGCTCCAAAGGAGTGTGAGAGGCTTTTGGATCTCACTGCCAGGAGGCGACAGTAGCTTAAAAACGTTTCATTAGACATCACTGCAAAATGGATGATGTTTCAATACAGCTGTCATTCACCAATAATGTAACATAATAAAAATTAAATGTATAAGCAGCAACCAGAAAAAAATACTGTCCAGACAAAAAAAATCACTGCATCGCTTTGGACCAGGCTTACATGCAATGGCACCTGAGCCCCTCCAATCAAATCACTTATTACCGCCATGCATAAAAATTGTTTCCTATTGCTCAGATACTATACCCACTAACAAATCAGAGCCATACCAGAATTCTGAAAATCCTGACTGAGTAGTACAACACAACCTGGAAAACACCATCTATCAGCTTGAATGGTGACAAAAAATAACTGTCAGTAGCCTGATAAAAATGCGCTCCACTACCTATGAATGGGGGTATTAGTTGAATTAATTGTTGAATGAATGAATGGCTGTAATTGATGCAAGCCTGCAGTTGCTGGAATAAACTGGTTATGTTAGAAAGAAAGATGATTATGATGATGAAGGCTTACATAATGAGCGTGTGCTGAAATTTTTTAAAATGTAACTCTAACTATGCAATCATTTCACTAACAGCTAATTGCATCCAATCTATCAATGACCAGTATGCTTTAATGACCATTATTGCAAATGTCCATATACACATCACCATTTCCCCCAAGAGTATAATGTTTACTGGCAATACAATTATTTAAAACCACTTGGAGTTGTGCGTTTGCTAAAACCTGCTTGGGAACAGGCGCACTTTCATGTCATGTTGTCGTTTTAGAAATGACAACTTTTGTGGGAAGCACAGGACTTTTATCTACACACACTTCCTCTTAATCCTGTGTGCTAGCCAAGTCCTCCCTGCAGATTACTTAGTACACTATTTTATAAAGAAGGTTGGTGACACCTGCACCTCTTTCACTCCACTCACTGGTCTTTCCCACAGTAAACTAAATCTAGGCAACAACGGTCCCTCCGGATGAAACAAGTGATGTCCAGACACTCCACAAACTGCCCCTTCCAACCCCATCCCCTCTTTCCATTCCCAGACAATCTCTGGAGACCTTCTCCCATTCCTCCTCAACTCGTCCCTGTTCATTGGCTGCATCCATTCCAATTTCGAGAAGGCCAGTCTAACTCCCCGCCTGAAGAAATCAATGATTGACCCCGTTGGTAGAGTCTACCAAATGCACTAGAACGTGCTTTTTCTGTTTTCTTTGAATGATCTCCAGAACCCTAACCTGTCAGGCTTCAAGACTGGTCACTTAACCATGACCATGTCACAGAGCGCCTAAGTACTACCCAAGCAGACTCTCCACAGTGTCCATCCTCCTCTCCACTGCCATTAACGCTGTGCACCGCCAGACCATCTATCCATCAGATGCATCACAGGCTCTACATGCTAGTGGATTGGATCCTCCCTGGCGGGGCGTGTCGACCTCCACAGGCTCTACATGCTAGTGGATTGGATCCTCCCTGGC
>JACXGJ010005653.1:0-38088 GCA_016801105.1 Esox niger | reverse complement strand
GAAAAGAGAGAGGGTAGTGAGACATGAGGGGATGAGGGGATGAGATGGAGAGAGAGAGGGTGGAGAGACATGAGGGGATGAGATGGAGAGAGAGAGGGTGGAGAGACAGGGGAAAGAAAGTTGAAGGTAGAACAACAGACGCTGAGAAAGAACAGCTTGTTGTCTCACTGCCAGCCCCATCTGTCCACTAGTTCACATCAGCCCCATCACACTCTCTGAGGGGGAAGTGTGGGCCTGTGCTTGTGCATTCGTGCCCGTGTGTTCGTGTATGTGATGGTGTCTGTGTGCAAGGATCAAGAAGGGGAGGCGATGGACAAAAAGTTAACCACATGGCGTCACACGTCTTTCTGATCCTTTTGCTCAGGTAGGGTTTCCTTTTCAATGACAGTGCAATGCCAATTCAAAGCACTACGCATTGAATCCAGCTCTTCATTCTAACCGAACCCAATGGAAGTTGCACTGGTCTCAAAGTCGGGGGGAACCTACTGTAGGTCTACTGTGTGTTGACTGTTTAGCCAACATGGTTGAGGTATTGATACAGTATCCAAATAACACAGCAGCTTTACATAATGGTGTCTTAACTAAATAAATCCAGGACAGAATTACATCCCACATTGAACATTCATGAATCACGTGCCTTTGATGTAAGAACACTCAGTATTTTAACAATATTATTATTAGGCATTTAATCGGACATCCAGTCATATAAGGCATTATTTAATGCACTTTTTCAGAGATACTTCCAGAAAATACAAGAACGTATGAAATTCCCCGATTGTTTGCACAAATAAGTTACATATTCACTTTTTTTGCTGTGTTTTTTTGCATCTCCACAGCTACATATTATATTGTACCAGTTTTCTCAAGAGGATTTGTCACGAAACGCTTGGACCTAAGGGTGGGAGACTCAAACTATGAGTAAATGCATGAGTCTCGAGAACACCAGTATACTTTAGATTTCCTGTATGACACCCACACGCTTCTTTAATTTCAATCTAAATGTAAGCTGTTGTACTGTGTAGATATGCTGTACAAGAGTTCTAATAAATTGTTTAATACTGTAAAATAATTCATTACACACAATAGTACCCCTTGATCATGTCTAATTATTTAAAAAAGCCAGAGGAAGTGTTGTATATAACCAATATATGACAGCCATCTAAAAACTTTATTTTACTTACATAACACACCACATTACAAGCACAGCAGAATAGAATTGCAGATATAGGCTTAGGAAAGCTTTCACGCAGAAAGTCAGCGATTGTGATTTTCTAATTATTGTTTTTAGGGAAATACAACCCAACTTCCATTGGCAACAAAACATCAGAGCTGTTTCACTTTTGCCAGAACCGAACTCAACGTACACATTAATACTTTTGTCCATATATGGAATTCTGTTCTGTTAAAATCTGACATATAAGGTGAAGCAGTGCTGATATTGTGTTGCCTAAAGTTCAGCCATATAAGAAAACCAGCAATGCACTCCAGCTATCTTTATGATGGCAGAGATTGCAGCATAATGTGTTTGCTTTTGTGTAGATGTGACCTGAGTATATGGTTCTGGGAAGATAGACGGAAACCAGTTTGAGTGCTCAAAATGTTCCCATTTCATATACTTCATCTAGAGTTCATCTAGTTGAGGTGCTTGAGTGTATATGAGTATGTTTTGTGTATGAAACGCTTAATGAAAGGTGTGTTACAACTGGCTAAGAGGTGCTATGAGATTATCACCTAGGAAAGGTCCTTCCTTTGAGTAAGCATGGTGGGGAGTGGACACACCTGCTGTCCATTTGCTGAGGCAATCATCCAGGAAGAGCAGAGAGAACTGTATGTTATCCAAACTCAGTACATGGCTAAATAACTGGTGAGTGGGACAAGTGTACATAATAACATTGTACAGTTGCTTGTTATGTAAATGATATCAAAGATATCCAAAAAAGCATAAAAGTGTATATTGAAATAACTTTGGAAGACCATCAATCCAATTTCTGTAAATCCTCTGTAGGCATGGACAGAGTTGGTTTGTTAATGTGAATGTTTTTGAGTCAGATTGTTAGTTAGCTTCTCACTTAATAGTGGAGACGCAGTAAGAACATGGCAGGTAGCGTGAGATAATATGAGAAGAGAAAGCGTGAGGCAACTAGAAAACCATTAAACTCAGGTTTACACTCACACTAAATTAGACAAAGGTATGACAGATTCTGCCCGGGGGGAGAGTTCTCTGAAAGGTCACCCATTCCAATAGTAGAAAATAAACTTTACCTAGTGAGCTCCAGTTCAAATCTTTCATCTCCGTCAATGTTATTAATCATTACTTGACCTTCATTATCCATAATGTCACTAACCACTGTAGAGGTTTTCTCTACCCCAGTTCAGAAGAACGAGAAACGTACAAATACACAGACAATCAAACACAAACATGAACAAATTGATGCACAGATCTTTTTACTCCACCAGCCTCGTCCAGACAGACAACAGAAAGGCATTTAATGGCCACAAACAAATGTACAATATATACTGACATTATAAAATCCAAATGTATCTAAGAAAACATATGCTTTAAAGAATATTCCATGCTAAAATACTCAGAAACTATTACAAATTGGAGACACGATACTATGGAAATGCGTAATAAGTATTGCGGGGGAATGCAAGAGAATGATCTCAAAGGAGAAAACTGTCCTCACAGTGTCAGACATAGACTGCCTTCACCCTGTGAGAAAAGGGGAGAGAGGAGAAAAGACACAGGAGAGAAGAAGGAAAGGGAGGAGAGGAGGGTTATTAGCCCAAAGCACCATTTTGATACTAACGCTTTTCTGAAGATCTTTCTTGGCCTCTATCATATTTCCGACATGTTTCTTCTCTCTTACCTTGCACTGTTTTGATCGAATCCTGTTGACCTGTCATCTCTCTATGTCCCTTCTATCTGAGCCTGCAGACAGTGTCTTTGTCTATGCGTTTGGTTTCATGGTGTTGCTTTGGGTCTAGCTGTGTTTAACCTCTGGGTTTGTGTTTCTAAGACCTACTCATAGGACAGCTTACCACACACACAGGCACACGATGTGCATACATGCACACATACATACACACACCCACATACAGTCATTGACAGAGTGATCTGATAACACAGTGAGTTGCTTTCTTCTGATTATTTGTGTTTCAAATGATATAAGGAATGTTTATAATGTTTCATTTGGGATGCATGACAAGATAAAGCATGCCTATCTATGTAAAAAAGATTTAAATTTTTTGGTCTGGAATAAATTAATAAAGAAGGAAAAACATTTAATAGTTTAAACAGAATTTTTAAACTATGTGGACAGTTGCAACATATACGCAAAATAGCTGGGATGAGTTATTTATCTACATGGCACAAAGCATGTAAGCTGATTAACAAGACAGGGCAATATTACAAAATGTTGGAGATTTCAGCTGTAATTAAACAGCTCCTGTCACTGACAACATGTTAATTTTATAGGGCCATAAAACCATCTCAATACAGTCAACACATCATTTTTGGGTAGCAAAGAAAAAAAAAAAGTATGTTCAGCCAGTAAGAATTTGGATAGGACTACAAAAATGTTTGGGGATGTTTATGATTCAGGCTCCCTGAAGGAGGGTACGAGGTACAACACATGTGGGTTATGGCCTATCACTGTGTCTACAACCTGTACAAATCACTCAACACTTTCATGGCCAGTTAGGGGTTGAGGCGGAATGGAAGCTTTCCAGGTGATTCTGTCACATCTCTGCCATCATCACATCGACTCAGAAGTTCCCTTTTAGGTAATCACTTCCGTTCAACAAATATGGGATTATTCAATCAACTACGATTAATGAAAATACACATCATTTGTATGGCTCGTGCTCCTTTATAACGGACTGGGTAATATCGATAAGATGTTTTTCATACTGACTGCAATGAATTGTAAAAGATGCCTTGCAAATGTTTTAAAACACCTCACCAATTATTTAATGCTAATTAATAACATTCTCATTTTGTCCTGCTGGATATTTGTATTAACACTCAGGTACTATGCCGTTTTTCCTTTCTGAAACCAACTAATTTCTGCAGATTCTGTTAATAAAGAACTGAATTAATAGATTCTTGTTAAGGTCCTGCCAACAGGTACACATCAGTGTATTGATACAAACCTTTTTGATTTTTGATTGCAGATTTATACACTTTTGGAATAACTCCAATGATACAGTATCTCAGAGTATCTAAATTGTCTGCTCCATTCTAACATAGACTGACCCCATAGACTGACCCACAGCCAACATTGGCCCTGAAATTTGACGTATGACAATGCCATACTGTTGTCAGTCCTTACCAGAAGCTGCTGGACCAGAAGTGTCAGTCTAAAGCGATCCTATCCAAAACTGCCCATGTACATGACAGAGAACACCAGAATGATTACACCCTGTTAAGCATTTATCCTCCGCAGAAACTGGACCACGGTAAACATCTGTCGTTCTGTCCCTGAGCAAGGCATTTTACCCCAATTTGCCACAGATTGTTGCTGAAAATAAGAAAGTAAATTCTTAGTCATACTAACCTGGAAAAATAATGGTAAATGAAGTGAACTGAAATCTGGGTCACCGGCTGTCTGAGTGCATACAATATGTCTGAAAAAGTATGCTGCAGTCTTTTTTGCCATGTTAAGTTAGTAGTACAGACAGGCCAACACCATAACGCCCTGTGCACTTAATTCACACCAAAGCACCCTTGAACACCTTTGAAGTGGTACTACTGGACAACGAGAGACTGAAAAGAAGGACTATTAAGTCCTACGCAACAGCCTCAAAGTTAAATCAAGGCCATTTCCTGGGCTGGGGGCAATTTGCATATGTAGATATATTTCTTTTCGGCTTGCGTTCGCAAACCAGTCATTAGTACATATTGATGGTATT
The DNA here is from genome assembly GCA_016801105.1 of Esox niger. Taxonomy (NCBI): domain Eukaryota; kingdom Metazoa; phylum Chordata; class Actinopteri; order Esociformes; family Esocidae; genus Esox; species Esox niger. The sequence goes on along the minus strand of JACXGJ010005653.1, from coordinate 33,174 downwards.
AGGAGTTTTCTCAGTGAACGTTTAAAGTGTGGGACTGTAACAGCCATATGACCCAGCAACTTAGGGTGCCTTCAGCAGTGAAGAAAGAGGGAGCTGAGCTCTCACTCTCTCCTGACAGTAGGAGACCTATTTTAAGGCAAGGAACATTTTACCTCCATCGCTTTTAGCGGCATTGGTGGTGTAAATGTGTTTCTGAAAATGTAAGTAGTTCTTTGTAGAAATGCTGAGATGTGTTTAGAACACTGAGGTACAAAGGATCAATATGATGAGAGACATGTTTACACCTGAAAGGTGGGACTTTAAGTCCAGCTTGATCCGTCATTGTCTTGAAGGGTATAACTGAATATTTTAGGTTGTGCAGATGGTGAGAGTGTGTAGCCCATATGTGGAACCGGAGTGGCCGAGTTAAAGTGATATGAAAATTAATTATTATTGCCAGAGAGGTTGGATGCTTTATTTTTTTAGCACCTAAACCATTCTTAGATTTTATTTAATCATCCATAAAATGTTTGTTATTTCAATCTCATAGTTAAAGAAATATCATCATAATCACAGTTAAATCACAACTATTTTATGCACTGGGGCTTTTAGCTAAACATCACAACACAGTCGAAATGCCTAGTGTGTGGATTTGGGAATAGGCTTCCCAGTAGAAATTCATGGGATGGGAATGGAAGGTGGAAAGGTTGATGAGTGGGAGTGAGGTTGCTGACAGAAAGGGTAAGGAGAAAGTTAAACACGTATAACTAAAATATTCAAAGAACACAAACAGCACCAATCAACATTGATTTGCCCATAGGAAAATGATAGACTGGTCTCGTACACACACCAACATACACACACACGCACGCATCGCATTTCTTTACATAAGCACACACACACACACACACACACACACACACACACGAACACAAGCATGTCCACAGATAGACCAGGGGGGGCAGGGTTGGGTGGGGGTGCCACTTTCCCCTCATACTCAACAAGTCACCTTTACTTCACCCATTGCCATATACCCACCGGGGAAAATGATGCTGTCATGCTCCCAGACGGGCATGCGTTGTCTGGCAGCGTGATGCGCATCGTGGAAGCTGGCGGTCCACAAACACGTGCGTGCATTTGCACACGCACACACAAAACAACAAACAAGTACTGGCACTGGTGTTGGCCTTAAGGGTTTGGTTCTGTTGTATCTGTTGTATCTTTGTTTTCCTTGGTTGTTCTCCCGTGCCTATATGTTTTACCACAAGTTCATTGTTTGTTAGCACAAGGTATGCGGTGGCTGTTTGGTTGGGTTGGACAGGGAGGGGGGGAGTCTTTCTCTTCTGGGAAATAAATGAGAGAGGGGGAAGTTCTCACACAGATGTTCAGTGTGTATGTAGGAGTGTAGGTCTTGGAAGTATACTCAAAAGCTCTCTGTCAGTCATGGTGCTTTGGCACATATCAGTGGTGATGTCTTGTAATTGGTGTCATGATTACCAGCCCACAGGTATTCTCACGTAGTACACACGGTGAAACCACATCTGGCAGAACCCAATCTGTGTTCCCTGCATTTTGAACTCTTGCCCTGTTTGTCGCTGCCACTCTCGCTATTTCTTTCTCCCTTCATCTCTTCCCCATTGTATTTATCAATCTCCCTCCCTCTCTTTCTTTCTTTCTTTCTCTTTCTTTTCTCTCTCTCTCTCTCTCTCTCTGTCTGTGTATTCACACAGAGATAACATAGGAGTCTTTGCAGCGCTGCGGCTGTCCTGTCAGGACCTATCAGGAGTTTACCCAAGCAGAGAGAAAGCGAGAAAGAGAGGGAGAAGAGAGGGAGAAAGAGGGAGAGGAACGCATACCTGGTCCTTTAGCCCTCAGGTGAGCTGTCGATCACAACATATTAAAGTCTAGAATCCTGAGACTTCACAGAGAAACAGCATTCTGCAGCCCAGCTTAACCATGTTAATATGTTTCACCACAATTATCCCAATTAGAGTTATAAATAGTGATTAACATTTCACAAAGAATCTAGGCAACACAAATTCTAGCTGCTGTATATCTGGTGATTTATCTGGTGATTTATCTGGCCAGTCATTGAAAGAAACATAGACAGCTTTGTTTTTTTTCCCAAAATGCCCATTCTCTGTTAGTCTCTGTGATGTTTGAGGGTAGTGCTATGATGTATAAATGGTTTCCAGTTTTAACGTTTTCACCCTGTCTAAAGGAAATTGGGGTTAAAGGTCACAGATAAAGGAGACATGTCTCTCATATGCTATATTTCAACAGTGGACTCTGTCTCTGAGAACAAACTGCCAGTGAGTTAGTTCTACTGTCTGAGGGATTATTTACATTACGCTATGTTTGGAAGATGTCAGTAGCTGAAGACCCCACTTTCCAGGGTGGTACGCACCCTGGAAAGTGGGGACCGATGTGTGAAGACTGCTTGAGGTTTCTGTGCAGTGCACACGCGTGTCCATTTTCCTACAGCTGACATCCACAGTCCTGCGTGGTACGTCTTGTCCATGTCGCTGTACAGTTACATGCTAAGGAAATTATAATGCAAACGAGTTCTAAGATCTAAGTTTTTATTCTCTCTCTCGTAATGTAAATAAGGCCTAATTGCTTCTGAGGAATGTAGGCAAAAGGAACAGGACAAGGGCCAGCCCGGGGGGTACTGACACCCCCCCCGCCTCCCACTAACACACACACACACACACACACACACACAGGAGGGAGAAAATATTGAGGACAGAGGTTTCTTCTGACAGCTTTGCAACTAAGAGCAGAGAAAGATCCATAGAAAGAGAGGCAAAGAATAAGGAATAAAAAGGATGGAGGAGATCTAAGACATTAACCTAAAGTAGGACAAGAAAGCAAAACTGAACAACGTTACATATGAAACGAAATCCGAGTACAATGACAGACAAGATACAAGAGGGAAGAAGGTACTTAAACACGATTGAACAAGATTATCAAAAACCCACGAGACCCAAATAAAGTGAAGACCGGGCCAAGATGCTATGAGCTCGTATACAGCCATTTTTATGTGTGTTGGGGTAGAGAAGAGTTATCATCTAAACCTTGCATGTCTTTGTTAGATGGAACTTTAACAAATGGCTCCTTTTAGATGAATACATTCAACAGGATTAGTGAGCCTGATAAATGAGAAAATGTAAGCACTCGACGCCATTTGTCTGTGTGTTTGTGTGTGCATGCATAGAGTTTATGTAACAATGAGCAGCGAAATTAAGAGGACCTCCAACACCCACACACCTCATTAAGGCATTAACACACCTGCAGCCTTCAGAAACACACAACCCTGTTTCCAAAAAGATTGTGACACTGCGTAAAATGTAAATAAAACCAGACTGCAACCCTGTTTTCAATTGAAAATAGTACTAAGACACATCGAATGTTGAAACGGAGATGTTTCATTGTATCTTGAAATTGATGCCAGCAACACATTTCAAAAACGTTGTGACAGGGGCATGTATTTTACTGGGTTGCATCACCCACCTCTTCTATTAATAATACTCTGTAAGCATTTCAGAACTGAGGAGACCAATTTGTTTATATCTGCATTTTACATCTTGTCCCAACATTTTTGGAAGAAGGCTGGTACTATAACACATATTGTTGGGACAAAAAAGCAGGTTTCAGGAACTGAAAGCATTGTAATTCTTAGGAGTTTGTAAGCATCGTAAGTTGGTAAATAAGGGACATAGAAATAGACAAAATACTTATATTAAACGGTGTTTATAACGAGAAGCAGAAGGGACAGCCGGCAGGCCTCTTGTGCTTGACAGAGTTGTCAGAATGCATTACCCTGTTCGTTTCTGTTTTAGGAACGGAGGGCATGCATTCCTCCATCAGATAATGGACAGAGGAGACCTTCGAGGTGTATTTCTACAGAGATACTAAGAGAAGACACACACTGAACACCATACAGGAGCTGCAGATCTGGGGTGTTTTGGCTCCTGTATTTCTTCATCTTTCCCAGTGCCTGAACTCTGTTACCATCAGGACCGAGGATGGCGTCTACCCCTAGGCCATAAGACTGTTAAACAAGGTTTCCAAATAAATGATTATCAATATAGAATTAATTTATGATTGATGATAATAACTTTTTTCCCACCTTCAATCTAATTCCAATATCTATTTAAAGACAAAGCAAAAATATTGGTTTAAAGGGATAGTTTGTCTAAAAATCATATTTATCCAAAAATTCAAGTACCAGAAGTATGTCTGGAATTGACAGAGTCATTTTTTTCCAACCATCCATTATTCAGCTCTGTCCCCGGCTTTAATTAGCCTTCTTAACATCGTCTAAATTCATGAATGGAAAATGCTTGTCCCACTATAGCAAAGGTGCATTGCAAGCGGAAAACTACTCCAAAACACTTCAAACTACATTTAGTAATCTGTCACAGTAGCATTGATTTTTTAAACTGTACAGTTACCAAACCACTGACTGAATTTGGACAATCCAAAACAGCAATAGCAAACTATTTCCTAAAGCCATTCGCACAGCTTGTGTGCTTCGCTGATGATCATCGGGGTGGGAGAAAATTTTAACCTCCTGACGCAACACAAGGTGAGAGTTTCTAGCTGACAAATTATCGTGAATATTGTCAGTGGAATTCAGTTTTATTTCTGTCAATGTGGAAAATGCCATAGTCGTGTTTTGTTTGTAAAGAAAGTATACATACAAGGGACCTGGGAGAAGAGACTTGGTGTTTCACTTGTTCTTCTGTCTTAATCCAGACAACACTTCATTCTACCATTGACATATGATTTAGTTAGATATACAGGTATATTGACTCTTGTAAAAGCTACTTAATATAAATAAATGAAATCATATGTTGTCGCCTACCATTGTCTGATTAGCTTTGTTGACATCAATTGACTAGAAAAGTATAGCTTTGAACAAAAGCCTCTGAGTCAATGTTTGTGCACCAAAAACAAAGGACCACGCGGTAGGTTTACATTCAAGGTAGTAGATTTGCTCAGTTCAAATACATTGAATGAATGGAATTTAAACACTTTTTGCATGTTGCTTATCATACTATAGATGATGCCAAAGCATTGTTTAGTCTGATGCACAACAGGCCTAAACAGTGCATTTTGAATGTACAATATCATTATGAAACTTAGAAACATAGGTGGCCGAAATACATTCATAGAGACATTCTAAAACGTCCTCAGCAAATACATTTGAAAGGGGGGTAGCTAACAATTTGGCGTTAGTCTTGCTAGGTTGGACAAACACTTTGATACTAAATGTAGTTTTTAGTATGCCTGATCGCTTTTTTCTTTTAAAGCATAATAATATAAAGCAATTTTAATTACCTCATGTATAGAATCCAAATAAAAAGGCATTGCCTTATACACTTGGTTGCTACTATTCGGTAGCTACTTAATATTTTTAGAGCTGGCTATTGTGTCCCTGTGGCCTAGAAAATCTTTTCCAGTAAATCTTTGTAATGTAAAAAAAAAAACGTCTCCAGCACCTCAGGATTTATGAGGCGAAATCCAGATGATCAACCGTACATCTTCAAACAAGTTCAGCTTTAGGGACTGGGACATTCATGGTCTCCAGCATTGGAATCAATAGTTCCCATTCGTTGCAACAAAAGCATTTCGTTTCGTTTGGAATTCGATTTCTCAATCCACAGCTTCACCATCATCCTCCAAACATTCTGGGCAAGGGTTGGGGATTAACTGGTTCAACATCGTCAGCTGCTTTTCTAGTCTCTAGTTCAGTCAATTCATCCTCTGTGTATTCTGGATTGAACAAGTTTCCATCCCCTGGAACAAGTCTTCATCCTGGTCGTTTTTATGTATTTTCCTTTGTCTCTCAAGCATGTAAACTTTGACTGTCATTTGGTGAATATCAATGACGAAAAAGATAAATTGCTTTCTAGTTAGCGAAAACTACCTTTTATTTACTTTGACTAATGCCCCTCTTCCTGAAAGAACGAGCTGATTGATGCAATTGTGAACAAAACTGATCTGTAAACACAGGAAGAACGCATATATTTGAAATGACAGATATATTGCTAAACAATTTTTTTTGTGGAATATAAGTTCATCATGTTCTTTGAGTAATAGTCTTAGTTTGGAGTGTTTTAGAGTAGTGTTCCACTTGCAATGCAGCTTCGCTCTAGTGGTACACACAGTTTCCATTCATGCATTTGGACGATGCTGAGAACGCAAATTACGGCTGGGGACAGAGCTGAATAATGGATGGTTGGAAAAGATTACTATGTGCATTCTGGACTAACTTTTGTGAATTTTTGGATTAATCTGATTTTTGATGAACTTGAAGGACGAAGCAAAATCACATTTTCAGAAATGTGTGCCAGTTTCTTGAAAATGAAAACTGAAATGTTTCAGGTACATAAGTATTCAGACCCTCTGTCAAGAAGTTCCAAATTGAGCTCCGATGCATCCTGTGACATTTGATCCTCCCGGATATGTCTGTCATACATAATTGGAGCTAATATTCAAAGCCAATTGATTGGACATGAAAGGCACATGTGTATAAGGTCCCACACTTCACAGATGTGACCTGATGTGACCAACATTCAACAATTAGGCATGAATTCCAAGTACTAGGTCTGGTAAAACAAAAAAGATACTGCTCATCACCTAGCTTATACCATCTCTATGGTGAAGCATGCCTTTCTGTGACACACAAAAAGAACACACAAATCCTTGAAGAAAACCTGATTCCTAGCGCACAGGACCTCAGACTGGGGAGAAGATTTGTTGTTCAGCAGGACAACAACCTAAACAGGGCCATGACAATGCTAGAGTGGCTTTGGGAAAAGTCAATGAATGCCCTTGAGTGGCCCAGTCACCCAGCACTGTATATGCCGATAAATACTCTTCCTGTTCTTCCTGCAGTCGTTGCATTCATACTAGTCAGCACTGTTTTGCGAAACTTCCAAACGTTTTCTCTATACTGAACACAGTTACGCAACAACAGTATCCAGAAGCGAATCCAACACTTCCATAAATCCTGAACTATCCCTTTACACTCTGTCAGTCATGGTGATTTGGCACATATCAGTGATGTCTTGTAATTGATGTCATGACCATAATCCCATAGCTATTCCCACACAGTACACAACATTAGAGAATGGGCCTGAAAAACAGGAGTACAATGAAAATATATCTGACAGGGCCCAAATACGCATGCACACACGCACAGACCCATCTCAGATGCCCTTAGCCCGGCTCAAGGCCACACACCAAGACATGAGCAGACCTGCCTGCCACATCCCACTTGAAAGACCCTGTGGGAAAAGACATTAACAGCCAACTGATTTTAGGTAGTGTGTTGTTTGTGCGTGCGTGGCTGTGGGTGAGTACTTGTGTGAGTTCAAGCTGGAGTGTCTGTGTGTAAAAGTATTTGCATAGTTGGTGTGTGGGTGAGTGATGTTTCACCTGATGACCTGTCTTATATAACGGGTTACCAAACTGTTTTTCACTGTGGACCAGAGCACAATACTAGCTCCCAGCAAGCTAACTTTTTTTGGGAGAATATGCAGACAACCAGTCTTGGATCCTTGCTAGCTTTCAAAAGAAAAAAGCAGATGTGGTCAACAGCAATTTATTCAGCTCACTTCAGTTCAAACTTTTTCATTCAAACCTTGTTAGTAAATATGCTAAAATGTGTCACATGTATACGTAAGGACTCTGGAAGCTGATGCGAGTGTTTAGTGCAAAAATACAAGCAAACATTCAGTTGAACTATAGCAAGGAAAAGTGCAAATTGCAGGTAACATAAAATAAGTAACAAAGATGGTAAACAGAGGGATAATATAGAAATATAATCAATGACTCTTGCATTGCAATCTGGGACTTTTGAGAATAAGAAACTTTTTGACAGTCCCATTTTTGGATTGATATGTAATGCTGATAATATATACAAAATGTGTAAAATCACCTCAGCCAAGAAACTCCAAGTTTGACAGAGAGTGACACGGGGCACAGTTCTGCACACACATGTCCCATTTTACAACGCCAGTTCTGTTTCTACAGTCAATGCCTGAAAATCTGTAAACTTTCAGCATACTAATGTTTTGTGTCCCATTTTTCAGAGGGACGTTTAAAGGAGTTAGATATGCACTACTTGCTCACAAACTGAGCTGCACCGAGTCCATTTTTTCCAGCACTACTCATGTTAAGGAAAAGAGAAAAGTTAGATCCGTCTGTCGATGTTTAAGACATCAGAAAACTTTGGATATCTTGAACGAGTCATCCAGGTCTTTAAAATTTCAGTGAGCTTAACTGAGGCACCATCTTTTGTGTTTGTGGGCTGATTAGTCATTATTACTACAGTAGCAGGTGGAAAGGTCAAGTAGGAGCTTTCAAACATCCTCCTGAATCCTAAGTCTTTTCCCCCAAACTAATACATGGAAGTATTTTTTACAGAAATATTGGAGGTTATAGAGGTTACAGCTCCATCTCAAAGTGTATTCTGATTCTTGTTCATGACAAGGGAAGTTTCTGTTGCTCAGCCCTGGTTTCACTGCATTGAAGATTGTTAACTTGATAATGTTCTGGTGTTTAACAACCAGTATGTCCAAAGTCAAGTCAAGCAGGGGGTACTGGTTCTAATTTGGATTTTGAATTCAGAACGTTTGTTGAATCCTTGCTGCTTGCATGGATGACAGTGAGTTCTGTTAGGATAAAAGTACTTGACTGTGTCTCGATTGCTCAATACCCTGATTCAATTCAGTAAAAGCATGCCAACGGTTTCTGAATTACTCCACAATCTTAACTTCAGCTTTGTCAGGAGTTGTTGATACCATGTCAGAGTGATAGAGTGTACAGTACCCTCCAGATTGTCTGTGAAAACTGGTTTTCGACATGCCACTTGTGCGGTTACATTGGTTTGTTTTTGTTTCTATGTAAACAAGAGACGTTGCTTCCAGTTTCTCTCTGGAGAAATTATCTTAATATGAACACATGCACACACACACACACACACACACACACACACACACACAGACACAGACACAATCACACACACACACACACACACACACAGAGACACACAGCCTTGTATTTCAGTATGTGTGGGGACCAGAAAAAAGTTCTGGTCCTTACTGAATCTGTGAAAAAACACATGAAATATTCTACACTGGGCCAAAACATTATGACCACTCACAGGTGAAGCGAATAACGTTGATCATCTCCTAACAAGGACACATCAAGGTCAGGGTGGATTAGATGGTAAGTGAACAATCAGGTGTCATAGTCAGTGGGTTGGATGCCGGAGAAATGGGCATGAGTAAAGACCTCAGCAGCTTTGACAAGGCCAGAGTTGTTAGAGCTAAATGAGTGGGTCAGAGCATCTCTGAAACGACAATGCTTGTGGGGTGCTCCCGGTCAGTAATGGTGAGTACCTACTGACAGTAGTCCGAGGAGGGATAACCATCTGTGTCTACTGTCAAAGGCACCTACAACGGGCATGTGAGTGTCAGAACTGGACCTCGGAGCAATGGAAAAAGGTCACCTGGTCCGATGAGTCCCGTTTTCTTTTACATAACATGGATGGCTGTGCATGTGTGCACCATTTTCCTGGTGGAGTGATGGCACCAGGATGCACTGTGAGAAGATGAGATAAGCTGGTGGAGGGAGTGTGATGCTCTGGGCAATGTTCTGCTGGGGAACCCTGGGTTCAGGCATTCATGTGGATGTCATTTTGACACATGCCACTAACCTAAACATGGTTGTGGACCAGGTGGACCCCATGGCAATGGTATTCTCTGATGGCAGTAGCTTCATTCAGCAAGATAATGTGCCCTGTCACACTGCACACATTGTTCAGGAATGGTTTGAGAACAATGATGAAGAAGTTTTGGTGTTGCCCTGGCCTCCAAGTTCCCTAGATCTCAATCCAATTGAGCAAATGTAGAATGTGCTAAACCAACAAGTCCGATCTTTGGTGGCTCCACCTTGCAACTCTCAGGACTTGAAGGATATGCTGCTTATGTCTTGGTGCCAGATATCACAGGACACCTTCAGGGGTCTTGTAGAGTCCCTGCCTCAACGAGTCTGTATTGCTTTTGGCGGCACGTGGAGGACCAACAGCATATTAGGCAGGTTGTCATGAAGTTTTGGCTCATCAGTGTATAAAGAGCACTGCCAGAACTTTGATTGACATCATGCAAGGTGTGGCCAGATTGCTTAATGTTGTGTAACCTGTATACATGCTTCAAGAGGAATAAAGCAAACAAGCTCTCTTTAACGACTTTTCTTATGCCATACAGTGGTTCTCAAAGACTTTCCCTTATTTTTTTTATATTGAAGATGTAATCATGATGTATTTAGTTAGGAGTTTTGCCACTGATCCAAAGATCAAAATACCATAATGTCAAAGTAAACAATAAAATGTTAGATATTCGTTGGAAATTAATTGCTAAATTATTTAACAGGTTTTCGCCCTCTTAAGTCAATATTTTGTTCGGGCACGTTTGGCACCAATTATTGCCTTCAATCTATTTAGACGTTTATCCCAGTTTTGAACAACTGGACCCATTCTTCTTGACTCAAGCTTTGTTGAACAGCAATTTTCAACCCTCCAAAAATTCTTTATTGTATTGAGGTCCGGGCTTTGACAAGGCCACTCCAGGACATTGACCTTTAGTTTGTAAGCCACTCCAGTATGGCTTTGGCTGTGTGTTTGGGGTCATTGTCCTGCTGGAAGACGATTATTCTCTCAATACCCAGGTCTCTTGTAGACTTCTGTAGGGTTTTCTTCACAGATTTCTTTGAACTTCCCTACATCTATTTTGCCTTCTATCTACACAAGCTTTCAAGGCCCTGACACAGAGGAACATCTCCATGGAATTATACTGCTGTCAGCATGGATGGTGTTTTCTCAGGACGGCTTGTACCAAACACAGCGCTTAGCTTTGAGGTCAAAAAGCTGGTGTCATCCAACCATAGAATGTTCTTTTCTTTTGGTCACTTTCCCATAAAGAACACTTCTGCGAAGCAGGCTATTGTTGCAGTATACACAATGGGATCTCCCAGAGCGACTTTTACAGGTGCAATATACACATCTTGGTGGGCTCTCTGAATAGAGGAGGACATTAACAAATGTTTTCATTTGTCAAATTGAAATTATCATTGTAAAAATATATTTATAGTGGTAAATGTGTGTTAATATGGATGTTTTTAGCCGTATGTTCTTAGCCTACTCAACATGTACAACACGTCAGCATTGACGGTACATATGTAATCCTATTGTCATATTTTGGCTGAAGGTACCCTCTCCTGCATCAGTGTCGGGCCTCTTCCCCCATAACTACCAAGTGACCCTGAAGGCAACGCAACAGCTTCCCCTAAGCAAGGCCCACTTGTGCCAAATAGGGCCTTACCTTCGGGAAGACAAAAAGCCCCCCGAAATCATCTCAGGGGAGATGAAAATGTAGAAGGAGAAAGCCCATTAGCCAAAAGGGACACTGCTCCTAGGCGGCTTTCATGCCACACTGACCAAGCACCACAAGAAGACAGTCAACGGAGAGGAGGTGGCAGATGTCATCTGAGTGTCCACCACCTGCATCTATTCCACCGAAACCACCACCATGAGGATACCCCAGAGACGACATCTCCCATGAGTCCTCAGCAGTTTGTCTTTCTGTTTGGATTTAACCTAAAACATTCTGTTCCCTGTGCTTCTATCTGTGTGTCTAGGTCAAATTAATTTGGTCCATACAGTGACTGTCAAATTTGTCACATGAGTCTGTTTGTTTGAACAGAATTTTTCCTTTGATGTAAATGTGGTGGCGACTGGGGGGGGCAGACTGAATGGTTGAAGCTTTTCTTCATTATGGGAAAGTGTTTTACAAATAAAAAAGCAAACATTTCACATATTTTCACAGCAATCTATAACAAAAAATGTTTTGCCTCCACCACCAGAATATGTGGCCAGAGGAGTGCGCATTCTCCGGTCAAAAACAACGACTGAGCTTGCAGGCAGAATACTTCAACCGGGCTTTTAATTGTTTGCAGTGTCTGAGCTGGTTCGCATACAGAAAACAAAACAACAACAAGACCATTCCAGTGGCTATATACTTACTGTATGTACACTGTCTCCAAACCGTCCTTGCTAATGGATGGATCAGAAATATTCATCGTATTTTGATATTTAGGATGGAGAAATAGGGTCTGTCTATTAAGCCCCTAAGTGGGACATTTTGTAGGGAGTGAAAATCTCCTGTATAAAAACGCCTATTAGTCTCAGGACATGGATATTAGCATGACAGTAGACTTATCCTCAGGGAAGCAGGAGAGGGACGCCATCCCCGGCCTTTGAAAGGGAGCTCCTCAACACACACAGGCATAGGCGTACAACCACAGACATACACACAAAGACAGATCTACTCGTACACCACACACAAACACACAGACTGAGAGGGCGACTTACACCCCAATGCCAAGAGACGAAAATGCAAACGAGGCCTGTATTCAAAGCATTAAAGTACACGGTAAACAACTAAGAAGGCATCACAAAACAACTTTGTTCAGATGGGGCTGATTATCTAAATTGTGAGAATGACGGTTTGCTTATTTAAAATGCATACGTAAAGAAGTAGATCAGTCTTAACTAGCTCTCTCTACATCATCTGCCGTTTTCATAGTTCATAGTTTAATATTCAGTTAAACATCCACACTTTCAAACATGCATTTTACGTCAGTAAATTTGCACTTGATTTTAGATCAAATAATTAAATTGTCATTCAAGGAAAGTTTTCCCTTTTGGTCTGCCCTCCTCCCTCCAAGAGGGGGGGTCTACAAATGGGAGGGAGGGGATAACTTGTGTAGAACATGCTGACCAACACTTCACGCTGAGTTTGGGAGAGAAAGCAGACCCCAGACATGAGAGCAGGCTCCCTATATCAAAGAGAAAACAGAAATACAGATGATTAATAGATAGCCTTCGTGTGGCGTAGTCATTTTACATTTATGTACAACAATCACAGAATATGGGACTAGGGATTGAAAATATTTGGGAGGCAGCTTCTTGTTTGACAACTGTTTTTGTCAGTTAATATCTGTTAAATTGTTTCATGTACTCTCTAGGACAGACTGTACCTACTGTTCTTAGACTGGGGGGAGGGGTTGCATATAACCCAGTAGTTAAAGGATTGTGCCAGTAACTGAAATGTTGATGGTTATCTTTTTGGATCAGACTCTGCCAAATGTATTTACATATGAAAAAATACCAGATAAAAAATATGTTTACAATGATGTTCTGCACTGGCCTCAACAGCATCCTCTAGGGTAGAACCATGGTGTAGCTGGAGCAAGAGCAATGTTCATTCTACTTATTGTGGAATAGCCCCACATACATTGTTATGGAGGCACTTCTATAAATGTACACAGTTATCATGGTAACTTAAGGGGAATATCTATTAAGCCTATTATAGCTGTTACAGTATGGAATAACATATCTTCAACCCAATAAAATAATCAGAGAATGATAAGAATCAGCATGCATGATTTAGAAGGGAAGTAAGCTAGTGCAGTGCTACGGAAGAGACCAACAGAGAGAATGATTTTTGTAAGAAAATTGTAGAATTTTTGTCTTGGTTCTAAAATGTAGTTTTGTTTCAGTGCAGTTCCTTGCTAACTTCCATTACAAGTAGATATCTAAAAATCTTCATCACTAGAATGACAAATGCGGCTGACTCTTGGATGGATTTGTGTTAAAGAATACTTCTTGCTTTCTGAATGAATTACATAGGAAAGGTGTGATTTTGTTTGTAGTAAGTTAAGAAGACAAACTATCATTTTATGTGGAATTTAAGATCTTGAAATACAAATAAGCATCTGTCACAGATATGAAAATCATTTAGGGGTTTGGACCAGAAATTGAGTCAATATCCGGTTGGAAAACATTTGTTGAAAACAGATAACAGCCACACTATAAGCCTAGGTATCTCATCATAGTACCTCGGTATACATTGCCAATGATAAAACGCAATTTTACTGCATTGTGTATTATATAACCCCACCCCACTTTGTGTTGCGGTGGTGTATACCCCACTGCCATTATGGGGCACTCTAACTATTCTCAGAATAAAATTGCGCTTGATGCCAGTATTCATTTGGCCCCTCGTTGACTCCGGTTTTGCCTCCGATCTGGACTAGGTTTAAATATACTCTGGGCTTAGCTCACATGCATTGAAATATAAACATTTGGACTCTTAATATGTTCACCCGCCATAGCCAGAAGAGGACTGGTCACCCCTTGGAGCCTGGTTCCTCTCTAGGTTTCTTCCTAAATTTGGCCCTCTTAAAAGGGCTCTTATTTGGCCCTCGGTTAAAAGGGCTTTATAAATAAATTTGATTGAATTTGATTGATTCATCTGGCCCCTTGTTGAACTCTGCCCTGCCACCCTTCAATATAGCTTACTTGTATCTCCTTGCTAATACTAAGTCTAAAAGGAAATCTACAATTTGTTTCCTGTTTCACCTCCTCCATCCATGCTGCAAAACATACTTTTGTGACAATGACCATCCTACCAGTCTTGGACTTTAGCAATGAAGTGTGTAATTTACACTTAAAGCCACCACTATATTGTAAACAGGAATTGGTTCTGAATTGGTTAACCCAGTCCCCGATCCCATCCCCAGACATATCCCGTCCCCAGACGTATCGCATCCCAGACGTATCCCATCCCCAGATGTATCCCCAGACGTATCCCCGTCACCAGACGTATCCCATCCCCAGATGTATCCCATCCCAGATGTATCCCATCCCCAGACGTATCCCATCCCAGACGTATCCCATCCCAGACGTATCCCATCCCCAGATGTATCCCCAGACGTATCCCCGTCACCAGACGTATCCCATCCCCAGATGTATCCCATCCCAGATGTATCCCATCCCCAGACGTATCCCATCCCAGACGTATCCCATCCCAGACGTATCCCATCCCCAGACGTATCCCATCCCAGACGTATCCCATCCCAGACGTATCCCATCCCCAGACGTATCCCATCCCCAGACGGTTCCCCTTCTCCAGTCGTATCCCATCCCCAGACGTATCCCCGTCCCCAGACGTAACCCCAGTCGTATCCCATCCCCAGACGTATCCCCAGACGTATCCACGTCCCCAGATGTATCCCCGTCCCCAGCATTGAAAGGTTTTCTACAAATGTGTGTTTATAAATATGAAAGGGCACACCAACAACACAGAGGGAGGAACAACTGGTGAGCAGAATGGACTCCATTGTGACTTTGGCTGAGGGGCTTAGGTTAAAGCAGCAGTGGGGGTACAGACAAACAGTACTGATAGCTAAAGGCTGGAGGGACACCAGTAGAGTGACTTCTTTTCAAAAAGAAAGAACGGGCAGAAAATGATTAAACTAGAAATGAACAGACAAGCATAGCACCATACATTTGCATGTGACACCACAAGTGAGGGCTGTAAAGATATGATGAATTGCTGTTAATAATGTCAACAAGAGCATTTTCAAGACGAGGCAAGACGTTGAAAGATCAGAGGAGGGAGTCAATATTGGTGTTGGTGGGCATCAGGACAAGCTCTGTCTGGATAAATACAACAGAGAATAAAACATTTGCAGCTGATGTCAATGTTTGAATAGCCATTGTAATCATTTGCGCAGAGATGAGGCTTTGTTATCAGAAAGATGAGACTGAGTGTGGTGTCCAGAAAGCACAGTCAGATCGACCTCGATGAAAGGAAGTTGATTGGAACATGGAAGACCTATGTAGGGAATTAATAATACTGGACTGAGAATTCTGATAAATTATTATTTAGATCACTAGTAAATTATTATTTGAATATTCTGAGTCTGTGGGCACACAAAAATGCAGTGCAATGACCAGCAGAGCATCATGCCAAATGATCCATCCCTGTTAGCCATAAATAGGATGCAGGAGAACAATGTAGATTGTACATGGGGTGGAGTGCACCAAGGCATGGATGTGGGACCTGACATGTTTTTCCCCTTTCCTCTCTCAGATTTTCATGGATCATTGCAACTCATAAGCAGACATTTATTCATTCATTCATTCGCCATGGCATTAGCCTGCGCTCCACTCGCGTAATCAATCCTCAAATGAATCTATATGCATAATGGACCTCCATCTCAGAATGTCATTTGTGAAAAGACTGAATAAAAACCCTGCATGTGTAATTGATTTACCAGGTCAGTTGACTGAGAAGTCGATCTCATTTATTGCAACCTGGAGAATAGTTATAGAGAAAGGAGAGGAGATGAATTAACCAATCGGAAGCAGGGGATGATTGACCATCTTGTTTTGAAGGCCAGATCGGACATTTGGCCGTGACACCCAGGTTAACCGCCCTACTCTTAGAATTAGTGCCTAGGGATCTTTAGTGAACACAGACAGTCACAACATCCTTTACACATCCCATTCAAAAACAGCACCCTATGCAGAGCAATAACCCCTTCATTGCCCTGGAATTTGATATTATCACCAGACAGAAGCGCCCCCCACTGGTCAACCAACACCACTCCAAGCAGCATGTGATCTACCATCCAGGGACTGAGCAGCACTGACCCTGCATACCTTGACAGGAAAACAAGCTGTGGGATCTAGAGTGTAACGCTGCAGGTATTAAAAAGCAGAGAAAGAACAAACAATGACGTGAATTGTGAATTCATCATTGCAAACCAACAGCCAATAATAGATGCCTTGCTGCAGCCGTACTGTATTGACACATGAGAAACAAGTTCCCTTGACAGTCTAAATGTACTAATAATGTTTTTATTTGTATCCAAGGAATGTCCAATGAGAATAAAATCTTACAAGCAGCACTTCAAATCAACAAGAACCAAAGATGTTTGTTGCGACGCCCAAGTGGTGCTGTTGTCGAAGTCAATCCAATATAGTACCACTGCATTACTGTGATAAGAAGTTTGAATCCTGGATGTGGCATATCGACAGTGACCAGAGGCAGGGGCATAGAATTGGGGGGGGGCGGGGTGCCATGACCCCCCAACATATTACAGACAGGTCCGTGTGAGCCCCTCAGGAAAATTGTGAAAATTGTGAGATACATTAAGCCTGACCCCCCCCCCCCCATTTAAATACAAACCTACACCGTTGCCCACAGGTCCCACCGATGGCGGTGTGACATGGTACAGTGTGCACCATGGTGGATGTCGATTGCCAGGGTATGTGTTGTCCTTCATCGTGAACGTGCCAGAGAACATTTCCTGGTAGAATGAGCAGTATGTTAGGATGCAGGTTTTGAGATGTGCATCAGAGGAAACGTCTCAAACTTTGACTCTTTAGAACCTGCCGTGGACTTCTGTGATGTGGCAAGAATGTCAGAATGTCAGCCTAAAGTAGTTTCTCCTCTCTCCGTGGGCCTCTGACTGCCAGGTACCTGGGCCTCCTGTTCTGGTGGGAAGTGGAGATGACGACCTGATACGTTCAGTGAGCTCCCTGTCCATCTGTGACAATCCTGTTCCACTTTGAAAAATGAGGTAGCTATGACACCCCAGTAGAGCAGGTAATAATGAAAAAATTACATTTGCGGACATGAGGGGTTTTGTGTATACAGGCAACCTTTCTGAAAATCCATATTTCCTTCTTCCTTCC
Organism: Esox niger; assembly: GCA_016801105.1. Classification (NCBI taxonomy): domain Eukaryota; kingdom Metazoa; phylum Chordata; class Actinopteri; order Esociformes; family Esocidae; genus Esox; species Esox niger. The sequence goes on along the minus strand of JACXGJ010005653.1, from coordinate 15,572 downwards.
TCTTAATATTTCATACAGAAATAAAGTTAGATTTTTGGAATTTTTGGAAAGTTCTGTGAATTTTGCAACAGTTGCAAGGAGTGAATCTACAGGTATTTGTATGTTTTGTGTATAACGTACTGGTAAAATGGTACCCATCCAGAGCATGTGTGCGTGAATGTGTGTGTGTTACCCTGGAAGACAGGGTGAATATGCTGGGCCCGCCCAGCACTGTGATGAATGGGTCTGAGGCTTTTGTACCACAATGCCCCTTACTTCATTACTGTCACACAGAACAGATGGTGCCTTTCACAGCAACCATGACACACACACACACACACACACACAGGGTGGGAGATATACATTCACCTCATCTTACAGGGGATACCTTCGCTCACACATTCACAAACACACACACACACACACACAAATACACAGAAGGAGCAAGCCAAGCCCTCTCAATTAATTCTACACCACAAGCCTCTCTCCTCTGAGCCGAGGTGTTGTTATAATTTACTGATCTGAAAAGCAAACAAGAAAAAAAAGAAATTAGATCACAATTATGAAATGTTAAACAAACTGAAGAGGAGCTAATTGAATGAATCGAGGAATAAACACAGACCTGTGTTTCATCTTCTGATTGGACATTTGTTTTGGCATTTGGGAATGTCAGTTGCCAGTGGAGTAACACAAACAAAATCCCATGATGCTTTGTGAAAAACCATCAGAGATGGTGTTGAAACCACTCTGGATTATATGGACCTCAATAAACGACAAACAGATGTTTGTCGTATGCAAAGTTTAGCCATGTTTACTTCTTTCATGCATGCAAACTGAATTTTAAGGCAAATGTGAAGTGCTTGTTCTTACATTCCTCACTGGAAATCATATGATGAAAAGTATTTCTCTAGTGCGTTATGTGAAAGTTATTCATTTTAGTTTTCTTAAATACTATATTTTGTTTTTTTATGTAATGCTTTAACGAGGAGCCACTATCTGCCCCTGGTATTTGAAAATGAAATATTACCTAATGATCAGTAGACTTCTAGTATATTCTGTGTTTTTGCAGGGCTCCACTGTCCTGGTCCTTTGGGGTGCTGTCTGTCACATTAGTGCATGCCCAGTGCCTTAACTACTCCTTGGCCTGGCCCTGCGGCCTACATTACGTCCAACAGCCTGGAACTTTGTTTTTTCCACACCACCCACTCTGCCTCCCAAACTAAGGGTCACAAATCACCCAATGCCCTCTCGCTCAACTGCACAGTAGCTCCACAGGAGCACACAGCAACACATACACACAACAAACTCTGCCTACAAGAGTGTGTGCGTGTGTGTGTGTGTGTGTGTGTGTGTGTGTGTGTGTGTGTGTGTGTGTGTGTGTGTGTGGGCCTGCGTGCGTGTGTGCATACGGCGTACAGGTATGTATGTCTGTGTGCTTGGGGCTGAGGATACAGTGATATCAAAGAGATAGAAGAGGGTTTTCCACATTCACTAAAGACCAGACTGGATGTGAGACAACTACTCATGGTGACAGATGAAAACATATCCAGTATTCAGTCTTTCCCAAATCAGAAGATGTAGTCTAACTGACGATATATAGAGTAGAAGAATTGAGGGTGGAAAAAGGATATGATGAGACTGAGTTTCCGAACCCATTCCCCTCTATACTCTCCATTCCTTCTATCCAGACTTCATCCAACTCTCTACATGCTCTTAGAACCCCAGTGACTGCCGTTCACCTGTCCGGAATATGGCGGGAAGGCCAACCTCCAGCTGTGCTTAATCAAATAAACACACTCACACAAACACACTGTGAACACACAGTTCCAAGGCGACAACTCTCCTTGCTGTAACGCACACCTGCCTTTGGCCACCAGATCTTAGGAAAACAGCACATGCACACACACCCCGCTATCTAACTGAAAATCAGACGCACTGATACAGAGGCCGGGCCACACGCCATGGGGCAACCAATCACAGCCCCTATCTGTTCCCGGGCCCAGCCCAAAACCATCACACCAGCCATATCTTATAGCTTTATCACTGAGCAAACTGTGGCATGCAGCACACAGGCCCACCAAGCCTCGGGTTCCCCTTTACTTTATCATATTTCTGTTTACCCTACTTTCTGATATCACCCAAGTCTCCATTAAAGATGCATCTGTCTTATTTACAAGCGAACCGAACACAAGGTGTGGGTGGGATGGAAAGCATAGAGCTTTCGGTAATAACCAATTCTTTTCTTTGTTTTGTTTTTATCGGTTTATGTTTTTGTCTACAACGGAACAGCTATTGCTTGTATATTGAAGAGGGGGATTTTTTTTACGTCTGTTCTCACTGGGCACCAGATGTAAAGTATACATCGCTAGACAACAATCCAAGCACAGAACAATGGTCCCTGGCCTCCTCCATCCATCTGTGTTTGTTCAATACAGTACATGAACCAAGGAGGACAACTGATTGGCATTCCTCTGCTCACCATTCCTATGAAACCAGAACGGATCAATGGGGCAACAGAATCCCAACTGCAGAAATTACAACTAAATATAATTATTTGATCTAACCTGAAAAACTGCTGGAATTGAAAGCGATTGATCTGGGAAAAATTCGGTCCCATTCAGGTACACATACCTCCTCCCATGCACTGGTAAACCTCTGAAAGCCGAGCTTGATTCCCCATTGCTCTGCCCCAGTCAGTCTCTGATTGAGCAGAAGGTCGTAGAAGTGAATGGTCGTAGTGGAAGGTTTAGGGCAGGTGGTACTTTTCATAATGCTGAACCCTATGTGCAGAGTCTGAAAATGTGGATGTGGTTTAATGGAGAGGAGACCCCCAGTAGAGCAGACAGCATTTCCCATGTTCCTCTGTCCATAGACATGACTAGATCACTATTGTGACACTAAGACTGGGTTGCACCCCAAAGACGCAAGTATACAAAAACATTTTAAATACTTTGAGCCCATAAATCAAATTCACAATAGAAATATTTTTATGTATGTAAGGAAAACTAAAGGTACAGATACAGAAACATCTGGTAAATCCTAAATTAACCATTTCGTCTTCCAATCCACTTTCCATTTGCACATTGCCTCCATCGTTTGCACAAGGGTCCCAAAGCTGGGGGATCGAAAATGAGTGAGAGTGTAAGGTAATAATTACACCCTCCATGCACTGCAATCAAGTAACTAGTGAAGTGGTTTCCCAGAAGTCATTGCAGTATTTTGGAGCTTACACAATTTCTCACCAATGCAGGGATAGGCATGCCTAATGACTTGACATGAGAATTTATCTGAATTTATCTGATTTCCAGAAATTACACATAAGAAACAAAATATATCCTAAATGAAATGCCCCATTGTTGATGACGTTTATTTCCTCATCAATGATAGAAAGGATTTGTATAATTTTAATTTCATGCTTGTTTTATGAAGTAATGGTAGACAATTAATTGCATCATTCAAGTCAAGTGTTTGTTCCGATGTTGATGTATTTATTAAACCCCTATGCCGCCCTGGTTTTCAAACTTCTCCTTGGGGAACCCCAGACGTTCCACATCTTAGCTGTACCTCTGAACTAGCACCGCAGATCCACTAACCAAGTGCTTGAGGATTAGCTGATAAGTTGAATTAAGTGTGCTAGTGCAGGAGTTGTTCAAATTCCCTGACCGGTTGGGGTTCCCCAAGGAGAGGTTTCTTGTGTAGAAGATCCTACAGTTCTTCGGATCTTCTACACATCTTATGGCTGACCACTTCCACAGACCAGTACCTCACTTGCTGCTTTAACCTTTACTCATTTAGCCGTGCAATCTGAAGGTCGTGTATTGTCAGCGTGTGAACATTCCTGGATATCACTACTGCAAATTTGCACTAACAAACGAGGCTCGTCAGATATAATATGACAGGGTCATACATAATAAGATTGTTAACGAAGGCCTGCCTAATGTAGCAGGCAAATTAGCATTCTGGTACGTGTAATGGAAGACAAAGTAGTCAGCAAAGTCCAGTGTAGCAAGTATCCCCTGTAGCCTGATGCAAGTCTATTGCTACTGTAGCTGCCTCTGCCTGATATTGAGGAGCGGTGTCCTCAGGGTAGGACAAGATGTTTCATCAAGGGTAACAGACATCTCCATAACCACACAGGGGTATGCTACAACTGCACTTCAGACAGCCACTGGCTCAGCCGTGTAGGTATGTGACTATCTGAGTTCCACACCGATGCAGTCTCATTAGTCTAAACGTACACAAAAACTCACAAGTATTTTCATGGGTAAGAAAGAAAACTAGGAAAGTGAGCAGCAGCCTGGACTGTTAGATCATCCTTTCATAGACCACATCAGACCATCCTACTTTAGATCACCCGAGATTGCTAGACCACCCTACAGTTGGCTCTTCTGAATGTTTCCTGCTAGACTACATTACTGCAGAACAACCTAGACAACTAGACCACCCTACTGTAAAACAAAACTCAGCATCTTTAGTACATTTTAAATACATGAAAATAAACAATTGGACACTGAAACAAGTTTTGTTATTTGGGCTGTTTGCCAAAATACATTTAAGTTACAGTAAAATAATGAATATGGGCTTAAAGTGCAGGCACTAAGCTTTAATTTGAGGGTATTCACATCCAGATTGTAGGATGGGTTTAGGAAATATAGCTCTTTAACATGTAACTCCCTCTTTTTCATGGGACCAAATGTTTTTGGACAATTGACTCAAAAGCTGTTTCATGGACAGGTGTGGGCTATTCCTTCCTTATTTCGTCATTACTTAAGGAGATAAAAGGTCTCGAGTTGATTCCAGGTGTGGCATTCGCATTTGGAAGCTGTTGCTGTGAACCCACGACATGCAGTCAAAGGAAATCTCAATGCAAGTGAAACAGGCCATCCTTAGACTGCAAACAATCCATCAGAGAGATAGCAGAAACATTAGGAGTGGCCAAATTAACAGTTTGGTACATTCTGAGAAAAAAAGAACGTACTGATGGGCTCTGCAACACAAAGGCCTGGACGTCCATGGAAGACATCATTTGTGGTCTATCGTAGGATCTCTTCCATGGTTAATAAAAACCCCTTCACAACATCCAGCCAAGTGAAGATATCTCCAGGAGGAATGCATATCATTATCCAAATCAACCATAAAGAGAAGAGAGACTTCACCACAGCAAATACAGAGGGTTCAACACAAGGTGCAATACCATTCATAAGCCTCAAGAATAGAAATGCCAGATTTTGCCAAAAAACATCAAGAAAGCCAGCCCAGATCTGGAACAGCATTCTTTGGACAGGTGAAACTAAATCACCTGATCTCAACCTGATCAAGCATGCATTTCACTCGCTGAAGGCAAAACTTAAGGCAGAAACACAAACAAGGCCTGGCAAGGCATCTCAGAGGAGGAAATGTTTGGTGATGTCCATGTGTTCCAGACTTCAAGCAGTCATAGACTGCAAAGGATTCTTGACAAAGTATTGTAACTGAGCATTTTGTTCATGATTGTGTTCATTTGTCCAATTACACTTGAGCCCCTGAAATGAGGGGACTGTCTATGAAAATGGTTGCAATTCCCAAATGTTTCATATAACTATTTTGTTCAACCCTTTGTATTGAAGCTGAATGTCTGCACTTCAATTGTATCTCGGTTGTTTCATTTCAAATCTGTTGTGGTGGTGTACAGAGCCAAAATTCAGAAAATTGTGTCAGTGTCCAAATATTTCAGGAACTAACTGTTCTTCATATCAACTAGCAGAAGCGTTTTGCAAAACAAACTAACTTACTCTCAGGTTTCTTCGGATGTAATACTCTATTAGGGAAATGTATTCACCTGCACCCTGTTAAACCTCTGAGAAGCCAGTATTTGTCTGAGCAAAGACAGTTACACCGATTGACAAGCTCACTCTCTAAGGATGGACTGAGCCTAATTTCATACCTATCAAAGGGGGTTCAGGCATAGTGATCTATTGCCCAGGAGCAGGGACCTGTTCCAGGAACATCCAAAGGAATAAATTCTCACTCAATGCCTCCACATGTTTTCTCAGCTAGCCTGGCTGTGGTGTAAGAGATCAGCTAGGTGGAGTTTATCAACATGTTTCTATTCAACGATTCACAGTACTATCAACCATTTCATCAAGAGACCTCTGTCCAAAAGGAACATTGATCCTGAACAATATTTCAAGGGACTGAATAAAAATATTAATGATTTGAAGGGCTGTACAGCTACACTGCCAAATATCAAAGGTAGGATGGAAGGCATCCTTTAGTTTAGACATTACTAAAGAGGTTACTAGTCATAAAAGAACAAGGAGTACTAAGACTTTCTTCATAGTCTCTCATGTGGCCTTAAGGTGGTGTGTTTTCTTTCCCCCTCTCAGTTGCCCTCCATCTCTCTCCGTCTGGACTCTGCCCAGGACACGGGGGCAGTAATGGAGGGAAATAGAGGGCTTCATCCTTTATTACCTACAAACAGCCCGAGTGGAGACACTCATCTGCAGTAAAAAGCGCTCGACACCTGCTGTGTTGTTGACTTTAAATCCCAGCTCTTGCCAATCTCTAATCATTTCACCCCTGTCTCTGATAAATTGACTCATGCTGGAATTCCCTCCAAATGTACGGCCATGCTAAACACACAGTTATCTGGGGAGTTGAAGGTGTGTGTGTGTGTGTGTAAGTGTATGTGTGTGCGTGTGTGTGTGCGCAGCTGAGTTAGGGGAAATATGTGTATATTTTGTGTGCAGTGGTTAGTGTGGTTAAAGGGATAGTTCACACAGCATTAGATGAATGTGTAGATACCTTGTCTATTACTGTATATGTGAGGTAAGTTAAAGGCACTTTGTAAGATAATGTTAACTAGGTTTAGCACAATGTCTGGACGTCTACAGGGACAGCTAACTTGCCACATACTTAGGGTCACCAGGCTTCCCGGTTTTTCCAGGACTGTCTCGGTTTCAAGCTGGGTGTCCCGGGTCCCGTCAAATATCTGTAAAACACTAAAATGTCCCGGTTTCCGACATTCACTACCAAACAGTCCCAATTTTCACCACAATAAAATACTGTAATGTTTCCGAGCCATACAAACAACTGCGTAGAACTGCAGAGCAAAGCAACAATTCTCATCAAATCTCAAAGTGCCCCCCGCTCCACCAACCACACACAGGCATGATGACCAACATGCGTGCTTAAGCGCATACGTGTGCATGTGCATTAACGTGTGGTTACACAAGGGACCCGTTTTGGGGGGTTGAAAAATTTACTCACCCTACATAGATTTCCAGTCATTACAAAGCACTATCACTAGTTAACAACGTCTGTCATAGTGAACGGAGAGAAATAAAATTGATATGTGGAGAAGTTAATCTCTGACAGAGCAAAGAACTACACTTGTGAAGAGAAATCCAGTGGTGTGAAAATGAGAAATCCAGTGTCGGACAAGCATACACCACATTGGGGTGCAGAAATTGCATTTAAGAACTTGCAAGTCAAACATTTAGCCACTTTCAAATTATTACATCCCTTTAATATAAAAGCAGATATTTTTTTCCACTACTGATTTATTAATCAAGGGAAAATGTCAGCAGGTTACTAATTGCTGGAGAGTGTAAGTGGAACGGGCTAAGAAGTACAAATGTCTATGACTAGCTCACTGACTGACTACAGTAATTCAGTCGTGCCAGCTGTAGATAAGATAGATAAGAGATAAAACGCCCATTCCCTTCAGCAAGATAGCTAAGACTGCTGGCCAGAAACTAAATGTACTAAAAAGCCGCTGGTGGATGCAAACAATGTTTTCCCCTAACATACATATAGCAATTGATACAAAATCAAGTTTTTAACTGGGAAAGCTGGCCAGAAAAAAAGCTAGCATATGTATGGAAACAAAGTTCTTCCCAAAAACTAAAAAACGAATCAAAACAAAATAATGTGTTTCATTTAGATAGTTAAGAAGCAAGGTGCCATAATTTCAATATTCATAACTTGTGATAATGTTTCCATTTTTGGTCATGTTTGGACTCATAACATTCAATTAACGTACAGGCAGTTGTTGCAATGGACATTAGCTAGTTAGCTTTGTGACAAAAGGGTAAGAAGGCTAGCTTGTTTGTACTACTGTATGCTACTGCCATGGTATTTTTTATATACTATGCTGTTAAGCTATTCAATTTTGTTCTGCATTATCAAGGTGTTTTAGAAGGAAATGCTTGTCCATTTTGACTGCATGGTTCATGTTGTCCCCCACTGACGAAAGCTAGCTAACAGGGTTTAGCTTCTCCCCCATTTTTTTCACCCAGAGCAGGTTTTTATTGTCCCTGCTTAGCAAGCAGTGTTCACGAACGCTGACATCTCCGCATGGGTAGAATTACTCCAAGGGTCCACTGAAAATCAATTAGCTGCCAGACTACCGCTTGCTGTTTGAAACCACCAATAGCAGCAAACCAAACAAAATCAAACATAGCTTGCAAATGTAATTATGAGATTTCATTTCAAATGATATACCTAACGTGGCAACATCCCTATTTTATACTCTCTTATGATCCTCCACTTATTCTAACTATGAAATGGATTTACATTCCAGTCTGCCCAGACTAGCTAGATTCACGTTCCAGTCTGCCCAAATTTACTTTGTTTCTGCCCAAACTGACTTTTCCTATGTGCAACGTCCTAGGTTAGAACCCCTGGATTGATCTTATGCAATTACCCTATTACCTTTATTACATAACAGTCATATGACATTCATATCATTTTCCAGAAATAAACAGAAATTCATGGCTAAGTGGTTCCCTGAGGTCCTGGTGTATCAGTGTTAAATGCAGAGCTAAAATCCACATAACGGACCCCTGCATAGGTCCCTGCATTAACGAGTTGTAGGATTAGCTGCAGACCCATCCATCCTCACACTTATCAAGTACAACCTCACCTACAGGGACCAGGTCTTTACCACTTCTCACAACAGAGTTGGCTTTGGCCCCTGCTGCTCTTCAAGCCACCTCCCTGGCTCACCAACGTCACCTATACGTGTCAGCTGGCTGAACTAGGCTCATTTAGTTTTTCCTTTCTTGTTTATAGTACAGTGTATACAGTGTAATCGGGCTATGGCCTTCAATGTTAAGGCTAATATACAAAATACTGCACAAAATAATTAAGGGAACACGTAATCATCAGTATATCACCAAGTCAATTAAACTTCAGTCTTCTTGCCGTTGCAAGGTTTGCTGTGTCTCCCAATAGTCTCAAGAGTGTGGAGAAGATACCAAGAGATGGGCTGTTACACAAGGAGAGCTGGACCGGGCCATAGAAGGGCATTAACCCTCCTATGTGCGAAGAGGAACAGGTGGAGCACTATCAGATTGCTACAAAATGACCTCCAGCGGGTTACTTGTGTGCATATTTCAGACCAAACTGTCAGAAACAGACTCCATGAGGGTGGCATGAGGGACCTACGTCCTCTACTGGAACCTGTGCTCACAGCCCAGCACCGTGCAGCTCGGCACAGTGGGCCCAGGGTTCCTCCTGCTACTGGACAATGCCCGGCCTCATTTTTAGGACTTTTGTGATTTTATATGTATTCTTAATTTTTTTGAGCTGTCTACAGAGAAAGCGAGTTCTTTGACTTGGCTCACGCTAGAAAAAATATATTTGTTTTCATGCTGAGGTGAATGCAACGTATCAGTAAATAACACTATTCTGTCTTTTTAGTTGTTTCTAATAATATAAAATAGCACATGGTTGTAGCTGCAATAAGGTGTTGGAAATAAAGGAATTATTACTTTCTCCAACACAAATCAGTGACAAGTGTTTTCTTTGTTTATTTATTAGCAGATTGGTCAAAGATGCAACAAAATATAGATTTATAAATCCTTGCCTATCACTAAATTGTCTTTAATGATTATATCTTACCTTGCTTTTCTATCTGCTTTTGATGGTTTAAAAATGATTGTCCTATTGTATATGAATCAGAACATTAGCATTGCATAGCAAAGCAGAACATTAGCTATTGTCACGGTTGCTCAGAGCAGTTAAAGGCAAACATTCCTTTATTTGTGTACAAACAAAACACCAAAGGAGCAATTGCAAACCAAGAACTGAACTGCCTCTAGCAGAAACCATAATGCACAAAGCAGTCTGGAAAAACAGAAACGGGATCCTCAATTAGAGGCAATGCAGGAGAGCTGCCTCTAATTGAGGACAACCAAAACCCACACACAGCATGCCTAGAGGCATCCTTGCAGTCAAGCCCTGACTAGAACCCCCAGACAAACATAGAGATGCCTAAAGACTTCCCTATAGGCAAGACCTGACAGCTTTACATAGCATAACAGAACATTACTTGACATACAGAATTGTTTTATATAGCAAGACAATTCCAGGGGATGAACCTCTGCCAGTCGTTTTGTAAAACTACCCAATATATACTTTGGTCTTCTTCTATTACATGCTTTCTTTTTTGTATCTTTCATTTTCCTCAGATGCTTGCTTTTCTTCTTTCAATAACACAATCAAAATGTTCATAATGTTTGTTTTTGACTGTGGTTGGTGCCTTGTTCATTGAGATTTCAGCAACAGACCTGAATAGATTAAACCAAAATTGTGGTCCATTCCAACTAGATAATTGTGAAGAAATATATCAGTCACAGGTCACTGGTCATAAATAGAGGGAGAGAGCTTCTGGACATTATGTAAATACATAATATGTAAAGTTGTTAAGCCTGATTATGACAAGTCAGTTTGGCTAATTAGCAAATTAGAATGTTTTTATTTTATTTTGCATTGACTATTGTATTGGCATATACAAATATCAATGTATCAATTGTAATTCAGTGATACTTTTGCAAGGCATTCTATGAAAAATCTTTAACGCCAAAACCCTAAAGTTAATGGATTAAATATGTATGATATATGTCCAGCTTGCTTCTTCTTTCTTTACTTATTTAGAAATATTTTTTAATTTATTCATGTTTTGCATTTGATAAGACCACACAGAGATCTAGAGGTACAGACCACAGTAATAATCCGAAGTACTTTGAACTTGAAAATATTCAATTATCAGTAAAATATCAACTCTTTGCTGCCCTATTCACCAGTCACCTGTCAGATGAAGCCCCTGGAGAGCCGTCCATCCTGTTCTGTCACTCACCCCCCACAATGAGGCCAAATACACGTAACAACAGGGAACACATGATTGTAAACACACCCAAAACTACATTCTGGTCTTTGAGAACAAATACAACCAGAGGGAACAAACAAAGAGCAAAAAACACACAAAAATGACTTTCTTCTTGTAACTTCTAGATCAAATATTGACTCGGCACCTGATTTCACCTTAAGCTGTTCAGAGTTTCTAAAAGGAATAGATTCAGATGTGTAATTCTGTCAACTATGTATACACTAGGGAGTATTTTTATTAATTTGTTTGTCACAAAGAGATGAACGAAACTATGGTCTAGACCTGCCTGCAACCCACCATTCAAATAAGCCTCAATCATACTGTAGTTTTTCTCCAAAGAGATCAGATTGGGGAATGGCAGTAATTGTGATGACTTATGCCAGGTGACAGGCTCGGTTGTAAAGGAACATGGCAGCAAGTGAGAAACATACACAACTGCAGGTCTGGAGGGCCTACCTGACACAGTGTTCAGCCTTTTCACATTGTTTTAAAGGAGAATTTCTCAATTTTAGAACTTGTTAGACGGTTCCGTAGCCTTTGGTAGTCTGTGGGCATTAAGAGACTGCCACCCATTGTCAATATCTTTAACTTCTAGTTGTAAAATAGGGTTATATACACGTGGAAAACAGTATACTAGTAGGCTTTTTCTATGTCTACTAATTGGTGGCTATCTGGCTCATAGACACAAATAGTACTATGCTCACCCAAAGTGGTGTCAGGCCACCAAGGTCACCTCCGAACTGTAAACGAAATAACTGAACTATATTGCAGTCACACACTGTTCATCTCCTTACATTTTCATATTCTGATGGTAGGCACCTGCACTAATGAAAGTTCACATTGATATCAGTTGCATTTTTCAAGTAGCTGTACCACTGGACTGAATTTATAGCTAGATTTCATTCTCTGTCCAACTATCTAAGAATTCCATTGACCCTCTAGTACAGTGTAGCATAGAGTTAATGTGTTTTTTATATTTAGACAGCTAGCTAGCTAAACTAACATTGGTTAAACCAATTGAGGCGTGCAGAAGTGTCCATTATGCTTAAACCACACAAAAGATAAAGATAACATGTATTATAAAAATGTTTATCAGTCTTAGCATTTAAGTCACAGAACCCACTAGCTAGCAAAATATTTGGCCTCCTGGCTAGCAAGTTAGTAAGGAGTAGAATGAGGTAGGCTAATGCTAACATCAGCAAATCACTTTTTGTCAAAACATGTTTCTTAAATCTAGACAGTGTACACAAGCAACAATTAAAGAATCAATATGAAGAATACATACGGTGAACAGATTTTCAAACCTTTAAACCAGGACCCTTGTATTCGCTTATGCACGCGTGTTGGTCATTATGCGTGCTTGTGGTTGGTGGAGCAGGGGGGTCATTTTAGCTTTGATGAGAATTGTTGCTTTGCTAGGCAGTTCAACTCAGTTATTTGTTTGGCTCCAACTCATATATGGAAACCATACAGTATTATTATTATTGTGGTGTTAACCAGGACAGTTTGGTAGTGAATGTCGGAAACCATTTTAGTGTTTAACAGATAATTGTTGGGACCCAGGGCACCCAGCTTGAAATGAGACAAACCCAGGCAAACCAGGACGTCTGGTCACCCTAAGAATACATGTATAACATAACAACTATCCGCTTGCTAGCTAACTACAGAAAACAATGTTTCTAACGTTGATTTCTACCCCATTCCACCACTGTGTATATACTGCAACTAGAGGCAGTATATCTGGATGACATGACATGCAACTACTCAGACCTACCAGTGTGTTGACTGTGAACTGATATTCACCTGGTTATCAGTACGTAATGCAGTAGGCAGAGAAAAGTCAAGGAGTGCTTCTAAATCATGTGGCCCACCTACATGGTGACTCTGAGCACAGAGCACAGCTCATCAAACAGACTCCTCTGAGACCTGGCAGATAGGAGCTGTCACTAAACAACAATGGGACCGACACATACACTTTAACCCCAGTAGATATAAGCCTGTTCGTTTAACATGGCTCTGTAGTTGGAGAGGATTGTAACAGAACACAGAGGGGACCCAGACGCCAACAGATAAAGATAGATAGATAAAGAAAAAGGGTAGACCTCCTAGCAGGAACCACAGGCCACACATGTCAACACTGTGTGTGTTTGCAATATAAGTCCTGGTTGCGTTAAGCATCTCTGACTGATTCCAGCATGCAAAGGACCCACTTTCATGTAAGGCAGACTGGTTTCACTGCTGCCCAGGGCCAATAAGGCACTATTGTAAAGACCCCGTTGCCATTTGGGAGGCACACATACTCTACTTCTCCAGAATTGTTATCCATACTAATCAATAAAGTAATTATTACTTATTTTAATTGTTATGGCCTCTCTCCTTTCATTCAGCCATTTCTTAAGCCCTGTTGATGAGCTGCACTGTGCTCTCAAGACAGCAATAATCTCTCTTTAGGGGATTGAGAGAGTGAAGTGAGCCATAAGAACCCTCTCTGCCAGCTTTAGCAATCAGAAAGAAAAAGTCATAATTATATTAGTTTCTCTCTGTTGCCTGAATTCAAATAAGGTTTCATGCTTGGGTTGCTATACACTCCTCTTGTCCTGACACACACACACACACACACACACACACACACACCTCAATAAGGAGGCATTCATCAATCAGGGGTTCCCTTGCCACAACTTCATCCTGAACTCTGTCTGAAAGGCAGACTGACAGCCCTCAACCTCCCAGCATTGTCAAGGGAGACTGATTAGGCTTCTGACTCGCTACCTCAGCCTACCAGCTAGAAAAGCATTAGGGTTAAAGGGTCCCCATCACCAAACACAGAAATGTTCTGGACACCTGCTTTTAAAGCAATGCTTGTCTCTGCAGTTCTTCCCCTTTTTGTTATTTGCAATTAGCAGGAGGTGGGGGGAACAGGGTTGTTTGAGAGGGAGGACTAAATCTGGTGGAGTGTGTGTCTGTGTGTGTTTGTGTGTGTGTTAATTTGGGCGTGCATTGGTGTAGGCTGAAGTTTTGAAGGGGGAGCTTGGCTCTGGGCCCAAGGCAGGAACAAAGAGGGGACGCGCTTTACATGCATAGCCAGACAGAGCAAACTGGCCAACCTAGTTGTCAGCCAATACAGGGTCCCAAAAAGTGAAGAGAACCAGGGAAAGCCGAAAAGCACAACACCTACCAGCATCCCTCACCGCCCTTGTAGAATTTTAACTGTTTGTTTAGTTGATATGAAAACTATATTGGGTGGCATGCTTGTGAGGCATTAAATAGCACAAGCTGCTTAGATTTTATTGTGTTTGCATTCAATATGGGCTACGTGGCCATGGGTAAACGGAAGCGATCCCTGCGCAAACAGCCGCAGGGTGAACAAATACATGCAATTAGTTCAACAGAGCAGGAGAGAGGCAGGTGGATAGAGAGGAGAGGAGATGCTTTGTCTGTTATGTTTTAAAGTTCTCCTCATCACTCCAGCCCTCAGTGATAGATGTTTCACATATCAAGGACCCACTGTAAATTTCCTCCGAGAGCACGGACCTGAATCATCCAATGAGGCTTAGCAAATTCAGAAAAAAAAATACTTTTAATGACAGATTTTTTTTACACGCCTATTATTTCTTAAGAGTAGGTGCAGTGGATTCTTTTTCTTTCATTCCCCATTTTTTTTGCCTGAAATCAGCTTAAAGCACTCCTACCATTTCCCTCCAAATGACGGGGGCACCCACTCCATCACTGAAGAACAATGCTATATTCTGACAAAAGTCTGAGGGCGTAACACCACCCCTCTGTCACTGGTCCCCCTCCATCCAGACTCCACCACCGGTGACTGGTAAATGCCACTTTCAATCTTTCTCTTTTCTCATTCTCTCTTTCCTCTTTTTATCCCTTCTCTTCTATGGTGCCTTCAATGGGTGTGTTAAGTATTGTGCGTCTCTTTGGGGATGGCAAGTCAGTCCGGATCATTAAAAGCAGTCCAAGCCTTTAGCCAGATCAAAATAATTAACTGGAGGGGTCACAAGCTAATGAAATGAAAAGGGGGGCTGAAAGGGACCTCTAAATGGCTCTCACTAATCCTCCCTTTACCTTGTTATGGGGAGGGGGGCCAAGGCCTCTATTGGCCATCGCTAATGATAATAGGTTGAAGTTGTATGAAGGGGATGTATGAAAGACTGTATGATGGGGATGTATGAAGGGGATGTATGAAAGACTGTATGATGGGGTTGTATGAAGGGGATGTATGATGGAGATGTATGATGAGGATGTATGAAGGGGATGTATGAAGAGGTTGTATGAAGGGGATGTATGAAGGGGATGTATGAAGAGGTTGTATGAAGGGGATGTATGAAGGGGATGTATGAAGGGAATGTATGAAAGGGGTGTTTGATGGAGATGTATGAAAGACTGTATGATGGGGTTGTATGAAGGGGATGTATGATGGAGATGTATG
>JACXGJ010005652.1:0-38133 GCA_016801105.1 Esox niger | reverse complement strand
GGGAGAGTGGCAGAGGGGGAGAGGCAGAGGGAGAGGGGGAGAGAGGCAGAGGGGGAGAGTGGCAGAGGGGGAGAGAGATGCAGAGGGAGAGAGGGAGAGAAGTGGCATAGGGAGAGGGGAGAGAGGGAGAGGTCGAGAGGGAGAGGGGGAGAGAGATGCAGAGGCTAGCTACACACATTTTGATCTTGTGTGCCAAAAGAGAATGTTTAAATGTATTGTGTGTTTATTTGTGTGTGTGTGTGTGTTTCTTTGTCCATACGTTTTTTCCAGCAGGTTTTCTCCACCTGTGTCCAACTCTTATTGCATAGAGAAAACTACCTTGTGTGTCTGTGTGCTTGTGTCTTTGTCTGTGTGTGTGATAGCTCTCAGAGATGGGCAGGTAACATCTAAATCTACTAAATCTGTTAAAATTGTACTAATTTACCTGACATTTTTATCCTCACTTAGACGAGCAATTTGGGCTGAGGACCCAAGTAATATATATTGTATTGATATACATTTTAATTGTAATGATATATATCAGACTTTTTGGATGTGTGTTTTAACTCTTCTGAGGATTTAGGTGAATGTGCTGACTAACCCCCGACTGTAGGACAGGGTCGACTGGCAGCAACGTCCCTGGAGACAGAGGAGCGGCCATTGTTCCTCTCAGGGGCACTCCCAGTCCTGGAACACAGAAGACATCCCCACAAACACTCATCAAATATTCACTCTTCAACATCCCCGAATGACCCTCCCGGGCCAGCACACGGGAGACGACTTCAGGACGTGTCATTTTCAGGGAGGGTACAAGACAAAAATATCTCCTGTTGGGAGGAAGACTTCATTTGTTTCAAAGTTTTGTAGTTTATATAAATATCTCTCTCGGTTGAAAAAAAAATTCTGCCAGTAAAATTCTGTAACAGGAGATTTGAAGAAAACATAATCACAAATGTACAAACTCAGGTGAAAAATAAACAGGATTACGGGGTCGTGCTCTGTATTCCGTCTCCTTAAGGACGCAATTGGTTAGTTTTTTTCTTTAATCCGTTGAGGGATAGGTCGTTTTCCCACCACCACTCCACCAGTGCTCAAACCTCTTCCTGGAAGACCGTTTCACCAGAGATCATGCCGGCCACGGTCGTCGGCAAACTTGCTGACTGAGTTCTGGTTGCACTTGGCGACAAAGTCATAGGAAGTACTGGAGGCCCAACCACCGAGAGAAGTGTCAGGGAAGGGTGTGCTGCTAGGCCAGGACATCAGTAACCCAGTCCTCATCGTCCATGGTTCTGTCGGGGCGTTATGCAAACTGCAAGCGGTCCATGTGGGCGGGTTCAGTGGTGAAGAGGATCAGAGTGAGGGAAACAGGGTTGTAGTCTTTCTCCTGTCATATTAGTGTGTTTTCGTACCGAGACGGCGGTGGCCGTGTGACTGGTTGAACTCCACCCGTGCCAACAGCTTCGCCCGGGTTCACACGGACACGTTCAATAACCGAATGCTTCAGCAGACTCATTGTCAGGAATTTAATAATATAAACGGAAATATGACTGCAGCAAAACCTTCATTACCACAGTCAATCTCATGTGGCCTGGCTTTCCTTCTCAAGGGGGAAGGGATGCAGTGTGTCATCAAACCCAATCATGTGTAACCTGGGTCGATGATTTAACCACATCAGCGCCATAAACAGGTTTCTTTTTCACATTGTTCACAAGCATATCACTATATTCCCAATTTATCACTATTTTCCCAAGAATATCACTATATTCACAAGTATATCACTATATTCACAAGTATATCACTATATTCACAAGTATATCAGTATATTCTCATGTATATCACTATATTCACAAGTATATCACTATATTCACATGTATATCACTATATTCATTAGTAAGTGGTACATTTTCAAACTCTTAGAAACAAATCCTGGTCCGACTTCCACTGAAAACCGGACACGATACATTATTGATGTTTGTCTGCATTGGGCGGTACACATGATGTCCTGTCAGTGTGGCTCTTAAAGCAACCGAAAAATGTGAGTTCTATTTACACATTCAATGATTCTTCATTATTTATTATAGACATGTATATCTATGTAGTTCATTTCCATCCTAGTAGGTTGTCATTGGAATGTTTATGGTTAACAGATGTTTCTGTTAGGAGCGAATGCAGAGACCAGAGTGTTGCTTTTAAGCGCCCATCTTGCGTGATCTTTGAGATAACACCCGTGTCATTGGACGAGCCCCAGGGACTGATAAGGGTCTAGTCTACAGGACTGGTTTGGTTTTCCTTAGGTCAGTTAACCAACCCTCACTACTTGAGTTTTAGGATACAAGCAGAGTGAGCGTTTGATGGAGCTCTCTTGCATTTACCTTTCCTCCTGCCAGTTGTGTGGCTACGACACACATTTGTATCACCTTGACAGGCAGATATTCAATTGAAATTTTTGAAGATCACTCTTTTCACAAGCAGTTCATCCAATAGCAAAACATGCCAGATTGTCTCCACATTGCCCTTTGAATGTAATATGCTACACAATGTCACATGAGGTACTACATCTGCACTAAACATTATAATGGACTGAACCGGAAATGTCTGCTATTTCCATCCCATACTTGACCAAAAGGGATTAATAACAACATTTTTGACAATAAATAATATAACATGTCATTGTAGTGTTTAGATATTAATAGACGGTAACGGAGCGTTTAATAATTAAACAATGCTTAGCAGACTCTGCTTCACATCAGTTTGTGAATCGGTTGTCATTGACATCCCACTGAATCCATGTCTAATGGCTCTGGCACCCGGGGAGGAAGTACTTGGCGTGGCGAAACCAAGCCCGGAGGAGGAGTTTATACTCTACTGTAATCACGTGTTGTACTTTACGGTAATTTTACTGTATTGCATTCCACTTACTGTATGTATTCTAGTGATCCAGTGTTGCTCAAAGTATGACCTCTGACCTGTCCCTTTTTCGCCTGGTAAACATGCAGTGCTTTTAAACCCCAGTGTGGTCTGGCCATCGGAGGCATCGAGGATTATGGCACAGGAGTGAGGGTGAGCTCTAATCTGACTCACTGCTTCTCGAGCTCACACTCATCAATCCCTTCCTCCCTTCTCAGTCCGAATAAAATAAAACAAAGACTTTCAAGAGATTAAGATGTAGTAATTGTCAATATCAACAATAACAGTCACCCTAATGATATTGGATTTGGTGTGATTCAGTACATTGTGCTCCTTTCTCGCTTTCATTATGTTGTCCTCAAAACCTGTAGGTTTACCAGACGGTTAGGTGACGTGTCTCAAAACAGCAGATTGACTAAGAATGAGCAAAACAGCATTTAAAAGAGAGATGAGAATCCTATCACGAGTTCTGTCGGAATTGCATTTTGGAAAACACCATGCTGTACATAAACATATACTGCATATTACAATGTAAAACGCACATTTCTTGAGGAACTATTGATCACGTTTGCTAAGAAAGGATCCGGTCTTGTATTCTGACTCCATCGCTGCGGTATTTGGGTATTTACGGCTGCCAAAACCACAGAACGCCCCACTGCCTGCTCCGGCTCACGCATAAGTGTCCACAAGTCATGAGTCTCACCACCAATTAATGTTCACTCCACACTGCATTTTCCGCTGCAAATTAAACTGCTGTATCAGGTGATCCTTTAAATCCTACGCGTACCTCTGTGACTGAAATCAGCCTGTTCAATCACAGATCACGTAGTTCTGTCCAAGCGGAACCCTCATTTCTATGCAGTCCCGCACAGTATCAATTGGCCATGGGGCACGGCTTGGGTAATGGTTTTCGGGTTTCAGAAGAATTCTGGGGACCCGGCTTGGACAAACACAACCACAGGCTACTAGGCAACTTTGGGTCGGTCCCCACGGTGACGTCACAAAATACCTACCTGGTCAGTTTGGGTTCAGATGTCATTGGCCGCAGGCCTGCTGGAACGTTAGGCTGAGCCATCTGGGCCTCCTGCTTCAATCCCATCATGCTTTGCGTCTCCTGAAGGTGTGCGATCTGCTCCTGCTGCTCCCGTAGGAGCCTCCTCTGCTCCGCGATGGTCTGTTGCTGGTTGAGGTGGCGATGCTCAAAACGTCCCCCACGCCACGCTACACCCTGACCTCGGGGGGCGGGGTTTACAATGCCGTCTCCGCCCCTCTCGCCCTCCTCAACCCTCCGCCTGGCTCTGCTGTCGAAGCGCTCGGCTGTTGACAATATTAAAACAAAATCATCCACTGTGAAATGTAATACATGTCACTTCTGGAACCCCCACAAGCATTTGTTTTCTTTGTTCAAACTCCGGAAAAGAACAAATCGCATTTTTTGTTTTGTTTGGAACAGAGATTGTGAAATCACTTTCTCTACAACCCCTACGTGATAGAAGTTACAGTCTCAACGGAGGTATAAGGAAGGGAGTGTTTTCCCCTAATATCTAAAACAGGGTTATGCTGTCCATCGTCGGTCACTCACCTACAGTCAGTTTTGCATGAAGCTGAGTCACTTGCCATGGTAGGGTGGGCTTGGCTACAATACACAACTTTTTGTCACCTTGACAGGCAGGTGTGGGGGCAGGGTCAACTGGTCCAAACTCCGACTGACCTTTCTGTAAATAGAGTAAGTGAGGTTAAGGGTCACATGGAAATTGGATGAAGTCCAGCTCACAGACAAAGTCACCGGGCATCTTTCTCCTTTTCCTTGTTGCTTGGTTTCACACAAGCTCCTCCATTCCATTGTTGTCTTTTTGTCTCTTCTTTCTCTCTCCGAGGACAAAATGAAACCTTGCAGCGGTTTGAATATTTTATCATGCAAGGAAAGTTTATTTCCCCGGATGATAGACTCACAGTTAAAAAAAGTATGGGCCCAGTCAAGCGAAGAGAGGAGCTCTGAAATTGTTTATTCAGTTGATGCTGATAGACATAGATACTGTAGGACTTTTCACCCAAAACAACAGAGAATAAAATGTATTGCTCATATTCATTAGACCATCGCAGAATTAAAGCAGAGACAATGTTTAATTCATGAATACAAATCATTACTACTTTATCGTCTCCTGTGATACGCTACTGTAAATGCCTATGAGAGTCTGTGCCATCCTTCTGTCTATCTATGGCTCTACTCTGGGTTCTTCCTCAGGAAGAGGCTTCTTCCGCTGTCACTCACCTGTTCTGTAGTCTCTGATTGGTCAGTCTTACGAGGGCCTATGACTGACTCCGGAGTAGGCTTCTCGATCACCTCGAGCTTCCCAGTTGTTACGGCACGGATGAGGGCGGCCATCTTGCGGCGTGTCTCATCCTGCTGTGCTAACAGCTCCCGGCGTTCTCTCTCCGCCCGACACCACAGCTGCCAATCACTCAGGCATCCCCTTAACACCCTCCTCCGGTCGCTCTCTAGCGCCACCTGGCAGAGACTATGAGGGTATACAGAACAACCCCCCCTTTAGAGACACAATCACACCGTGACCAATGATAGGGACGATTTTTCCGCCATTTACTAAATCAATATCTAGCAAACTGCTTCGCCAGTTTGGTACTTTCTCCGGTCTGAAACTTCATGGAATCTTGAGTGTATCTATGTGTGGAATCAGCCTATGTGCCCGAATGCAAAATGCATGATCAGTGTAGACAGGAACGTACAGAGTTCAGGGCCAGCTATTCCAGTTTTCATGGTGGAAAAATAGGCATGAATAATATAAGATAGCTTCTGCTGCAAAATTTCCAGCAAGTTGTGGTGTGAGCTCACGGTGTGTTCTGTTCACCATGTGTACATTCCGTGTGGTTACCGGTTCTGGGTTCGTAGCTCTTCCTCAGTTCTCTCCACCTCCCTCTGCTCTCGTCCTGCCCACACTAGCGCCCTCCAGGCTCTCCAGGCTCTCAGCCCCCTCTTCCAGTCACAGAGCGCCGCCGCCTTGCCCATCAGAACCCTCCGCTCCAACAGCACCGCGTACCAGCTGGAGAAGTGCCTCTGCAGACACTTGGAAAACACACGCGATGCTCTCAACACAACACGATAGTTGACTTGTCTGGCAGACACATGCTTTGAGAATACAAACTGTCCCATGATACACAGTGAAACTGTTGAAGTGTTAACATTCATAATAACACTGTTATTAAACACACAATGTGACAATGCTGTTACTACACACGTACAATGTAATAATACTGTTATTACACACACACAATGTAATAATACCGTTACTGCACGCACACACAAGGTAATAATACTGCTATTATACACACACAACATAATAATACTGTTATTACACACCCACACAATGTAAGAACACTTATTACACACAGACAGTTCAAGAGGACCTTCCCCTCTAGCCCACGCTCTCCACTGACCTGCAGGTTTACCATCTGGGCCCTGGCCTCGGCTTGCTGCAGCTTGTGTGACCGTTGCATATGGGACTGCTGTTGTTTTGGTGCGACAGAGAGCGACGGGCCTGGCAGAAGCCCCACCTTCTCCCTCTCCCTGGGGGGGGAACCAGTCCCAGTCAGACCCACAGAACCCTGACAGGTTATTTTACAGCCTACTGGATTAGATCTCCGAGGCGTGATGTTGAGGAGATTGAGCCGGGCTCAGACCAGTGGTCCAACATCCGTTTGTGTACTGAACCCACGGCCGGTTGGACGGTCCATGTACCGGTACCTTTGCCTGGCCAGCTGCTCAAGGTTCCTCCGCTCCTCTATCTCGCGGCGCAGTTGCACCATCTCGTGCTGCAGCATCTCTTCCTGCCTGCGCGCCTCCTGTTTCTTCTGCCTCTCCATCTCCTGTTCCCTCTTCTGGGCCTCCTCTCTAGCCTGCCTCCGCGCCTCCTCATCTCTCCGCAGCCTCTCCCGCTCTGCCTCCCGCCACACTCGGTTCTCCCGTACCTGGAATAAGTAGAATACGGTAATTAGACGGGTGAGTTCATGAAAGAAAGCTGTATGAATAAAATATGCCTGTTTTAATCAATTCCATTTGCCGGGGACTTCCAACCAGCTCTCAATGTCAAAACCAAAGTATAGCCTCAACCAAAGGTTCTAGTGAATCCTGAGACTGTCTCTTCGGGTTCTGTACCTGCCGGTGGCGTGCCTCCATGGTGAGGCTTGGGTTCCTCCTTTTCCTCTTGTCTCGCTCCTCAGAGTCCAGCGCTAGGTCCTCCGCTATCCCAGAACCCAGGACCTCACACTCCATGAGGTCCTGAAGAAAGTTGCTGACCACTGAGCTTTCCTCCTCCTCCTCCTCAGCCAGGTGGGAGTAGAGGTCTGAGAGGAGAACACGGGGGAGCGGCTGAGGTCAGTTCCTGACTGTGTCCTTGACCGTGTTGCCATGAATCCACTCAACTTTATAAAACGTGGTACAGAGGGATGCCTGATTCATGCTATCTGTGTGGGAAGGAGTAAAACCCTTGTGTGGTTGCTTAGGTGAAACTGTCGGTACCGTTGAAGTTTCTGTAGTCCGTGGATAAAGTCTGGACAAGCACCGGGGCTACTGGACCGTTCATCTCAGGGGAGCCAATCACATCCTCCTCATCCAGCTCCAGGCGCAACTTGCTGCTCATCCAATCGCTAAGAAGAGCTTGGGCTACAGGAAAAACAAGATACAAAACAAGTGAATGATACGTAATGTTAAAACTGGAATGGTAGAACAAGGAAAATATTTTTGTCCATATTCTTGACCATATCATCCACCAACATTCTGTGTAGATCATTTTGTGTGTCAGTCAGACCAAATACCACAATCAAATGTCCAAAATATACATCAATTTGGGGGAAGATAAAAGAACCCTTTAACTATTCCTGGATATTTCGACTGCTTGCTGTTGTTGGGCTGTTGGACCTGGAAATAAACCAGGGCCTGCTGTTTTGCTACATTCATCTTTCATATTGCTGGATGTTTGTTTCATTTAGAGATTGTCACAAGCAGTTTGGGTGAAAGTATTTCATCGCTTGAATAATATTAAAATATCTAGTGTATTTTGCACATACCAGCGTGGTAGAGTTGGGCATAACATCTGGTGTTTGTGGTTAAAAAAAGGTTTGGGTTCAGGGTCAAACCAAATAGGATTTTGAATTGGAATAATGTTGTGTCCGCACAAGGCCAGAAAACGTGTATTCATGTTTGCGTGTGCTCCAATGTAATTACATCTGTGATAACTGAAAACAGAACTACAGGAATGCTATCAGCTTGGACAGCCTCCCCCCGCCCAAGCTAAACCTGGTTCTGACCCAGCTCAACCCATTTCTATGGACACTGTGAAAAAGTCACTGCCGATGGAGGTACAATGACATGGTACTTAAAACAGACAAAGCAGCAGAGGTTGCACTGGACGTCTGGACAGACTGTCCACCAACAACCCGAGACTGAGAACCCTGCTGACGGTTCGGCGAGATCATTCGATTTCCAACAGGATCAGGCGGGAGGACAACATCCCAGTGAAAACCACCAAGGCTCACAGTTGGATGTACTTACGGAGAAAATGAAAAAAAATAACCATCCAGCAGGGTCTTTACCCGAGTCTGACGGGCACATCAATCGCAGTGTCCAGCCTCACCTCCTAATCACCGTCTGGGTTGGGTCAGAGTCGGTCCCGCGCGGAGATTTACCGCAACACGCTGCGGAGTCTAGAAAGGGTCAGCGGCTGCCAGCACTGCCAACGGTCAGGTCAAGCATGACCAAAAAACCTGTCGACCTGAACGGTTTCCTTACCCGTGCTGTGGACCTCATGAAGAGGCCATCTGCCCCACAAATATTAACGGGATTTTGTTAGCCACATTAAAATACCTCCTAAATGCTAATTAAAACCTGCACTAAACGACTCCCAGTCTCTTCCCATCTCTCTGCATATAAGTACCTCTATATACAATTTAGACTAAACTGCTGATTGCTGTAAATGAATGTAAAGGATACACTCTAACCGTTCATTATGCCTCTAGTCATATGCTCACTACATGGAGTATTTACTGTAAATGAATGTAAAGGATACAGTCTAACCGCTCATTATGCCTCTGGTCATATGCTCACTACATGGAGTATTTACTGTAAATGAACGTAAAGGATACACTCTTACCGTTCATTATGCCTCTGGTCATATGCTCACTACATGGTGTATTTACTGTAAATGTACAGTATGTTGACATGAGTAGTTGTGTACTCTGCCCGATTATGTCATCATCCACAAGCTGCACCTCAACACCAAGTAGAATTGTTGGCATGTGAAAATAAACTAACGGGCAAATCCAATTTTGGGAACATTTCAATCATCCCCAAGGGTGAAAGAAACTGTTACATTTTTTGCTGGGTGTCAGTGGTTAGATTTTGAATCAGGGTGAGGTTTAGTGTTAAGGTTAGGTTCTGTGGTTATGGATTGGGAAAGTCTTTGTGTCTACACGAAATATAGATTTCTAAAATGTGTGTTTGTGAGCCCTACCTTCACAGTATGCTTCGTCATGATCCTGCAGCTGATCTGTGCTTTGTAATGCCAATATATGACTGCTTATCCCTGAATGGGGCTTCTTTGGAGGAAAAACCTCACTCACAGCAAAGTCGGACGCCATTTCCACTCTCTGGAAATACAGGGAAAAAAACATATTCAATAAATATACCCTTATAAAAAGACCAGCGCATGCACAAACACTCCATCTCTGGTTCTTGGAGGTAATGTGAAAGTCACAAACAACAAAATGAACGACAGAGTGCCCACCTTCATCCACTGGTCAATATCGCCATTACTGAGCTGCACCTGTTATTGCAGAAAATGAGTGAGGACATGAGCCAGGCTTTATTTATCAGGCAGAGAGCACAGACAGAGCGGAAGCAAATATGGTCAATAAAAGATGAAATGTGTTGCTTTCTCATCTGAGCTTTAGTTATATAACCAGACAGGCCCACAGAGGGAGATAGCGCTCAAAAAGTGGCTGTGGAACCAAGAGTCCAGCCAGTGCTTAACACCCAAGGATTATTTTCAGTAGAGAGCTCAGAATAGTGCCTAATTTCCTCTGATCATTTTAGATAAATTTCATATGGCAGTTGAATTTTTTTCTCTTAATGAGTCAATCAAGCATCCCTGTCACGAAGTATCTTAGAAAGGTCAATAAAATTGTCGGTCTGTTGAGAGATGTAAAGTCATACATTCTGCCGCACTCAATTAACAGATAGCATAGGACACTTTCATGTATTATCCTAAATATATTTCTCTTCTGTAAGTGAATACGACGAGATGAAGAACAAAATTATCACGCATAGGAAGATATATGCAATACATTCAGGTAATCAAAATAATGATGATTTGTGTTAAATGTACTCCTATTAAAAGACCTATTTTAATATTTTTTTATTGCGTTTTCTGCAGGTCAACGCCGGTAAGACGCTAATTTCGATACATTTACAATAGGTTACTGTACTTCTAGTCAAAAGCATTGCTACATGAACACACGTATTCACAAACATTACAGCTCACCTTATTTGCAGTGTGGCTTTTAGTCTTAGTGAATCGTTTCCAGCAGAACATATCAGGGTTATGTGAGTACGCCATTTTTATTTTAAAGGCCGTAGTGTACACCAGTTTAGAAATAATATTTTGTTTTACCTGGCACACAGAACATGTAACTTGTAGTCTTTAATCAAGTTTCTATCTTTCAGACTAATACAGACGATGTACAGCCCTTAGAATAATGTTTTACTTACTACACACTACATTTACAAAAAGCAACGAATTGAATGTTGTAATTAAATGTTTGAAGTTGTACAGCAGCTACAGCACTTGTTGCTACTCCTCAGTACACTGAATAGTAAGATGCTTGGGTAATGTAGTCAATGAACGACAGTCCTCATGGGTAATGATAACGTGACTGTGACTTTAGTTAACTACAAGTCCCGTTTCAAAATGTTTGTCAACAAAAGCATCCCATTGGTAACTATAGCAACTTTGAATGTTTAAAAAGACGCTAAAGTGTCAGACTTGAATATGCAAAGTCCACTCACTCACTGTAAAGTGTTACACTCCACTTAATGGACTTGCAGATGTAATCATGAATATACACACTCTCGTAAATTAATATTCGTCAGTAGTCCAAGTGTTTGATGAGCTATATTCGCGAGCTCGTAAAATTATGACGTATTTTAGAAGGGACCAAAGCGCGTGCTCATAACTCTGCGACGTGTAGTTTTCACGTGCTTTGGGTTTTGGTAAGCGAAAGGTTGCCGAATGGTCAATGAATCGATTTAGTAAAAATATTAACATATCACCTTATTCTTCAATCTGATGGGCGTTTCACT
Source organism: Esox niger (assembly GCA_016801105.1). Classification (NCBI taxonomy): domain Eukaryota; kingdom Metazoa; phylum Chordata; class Actinopteri; order Esociformes; family Esocidae; genus Esox; species Esox niger. Next base: position 26,876 of record JACXGJ010005652.1, on the reverse strand, counting down.
GGGAGGCAGCAATTAAATAGATACATTTATTTAGACTGGGAGACTGTAAAAATGCACTGTAAATTAGCTAGCGATTGCTAACAACAACATCATCAAGCTAGCCTGTTGATTGCTAATTTTGGTCATAGAAAGGACAAACATTTGTTTACCGGCATCAGCCGTTTCTACGTGCTCTGTTACCCGTATGTTACCTGTTAACTGGCATAAAGCCTGAAGTCCTTAATGCATCGTGGGTACATTCTGACTTATCATTGTGATTGGTAGAAATTATAATTGGTTAGCTAGTTATTTAACAAACGTATCTGACTGTTGGTAAGTAGGTAGGGACAAGTTGCCAGGATTCCGCACAAGGTAAACATTACATGACTCATTTGCCTGCAATGTGAAACAAGCCCACTCTCTTCCTTTGACTTCATACCCCGTCTGCCTCTGCTATCAGGCAGCAGGATGAAGTTGGAGCTGTCCCGGGTGGTGCGGGGCTGTCGGCTAGGTGTGCTGACGGGAATCGGTGGGGCAGGAAAGCATTCCCTGGAGGTGCCAGGCTGCTTGCTGTACACTCGGTGTGGCTCAGTGCCGCACCTCACCCAGGACACTCTGCATACGCTGGAAAACCTGCCCTCAGTTACACAGCTGACCCTGGACACACTGTGAGACTCACCTTTCTTTCTCACTCTCTCTCTCACACACACAAACAGCATGGGAATATATGATGGACTCTGTGTTTGTCCTTTCTTTAGAGCAGAACACCAGGAGGTGTTGGAGGAGTTCAAGGAGGGAGCCAGAAAGTTTGCGGGTTGGTTAGCTCTGAATATTCATCTTATCCCCGTATTGTATGTAATGTCTACTCTACACAGAATTGCATTGAGAATGTCTAACGTGTGCAATAAATTAATATTGCTCAAGGCATGTCCCATTAAAAATGTATTTAAGCGTGACCATGCTGTGAATCTAAAGACGTTTTTAGCGCGTGTGTGCTTTTGCACTGATGCCTGCATTTGCCTTAAAGGGAGAGTTCAGATATCTGGCAGCATGTTCCTACCTACTTACCAACAGAGTCAGAAGTTTGCTGATACCATTCTGTTATCTGTATCACGTTGCTATGTAGTGCATGAGCAATTGCTAACTTGACCAATTACTTCCTTCTACTCTATAGCCTTCGTACATGATGAAGGTACATAAACATTTTATGCATGAGTTTATCTTACTCTGGATATGTCAGCAAAAGGACCCTATATGCTGAAAATCATGATCTGTCCCTTTAAGGAAATGCAGGCATGAACGCAATTGTACACACTTTGTCTTTAGTTTCAAGTACACATTCATGTGCAGGACTTTATGCATTTTAACTAGGCTTAAGAAGAAAGCTGAAAGGGACAACAGAGATGTGTGAATCACTGTTCTGTTGAATGTTTCTGAGTGGAAGAGTCTGAGACGCTTCATTGGAAGCACCAACCATCTAGCCCTTTCCACGTCTATCACGCATCCTGAATGGCTTTTAAACATCCCTCGTGTCAGAAACGAAAAACTCATGGACGGGCTACCTGTAGTGTGACTCCACTTAGTTGGGCAATTAGAAAACATAATTGCCATCCCAGCACTTGTCAGTCACACACAGGGAATTATTAGACTGCCTTGTTAGTTGAGGTGGCCTGGAAGTGGACCATCTGATTGGGTAATTAAGTGTGAGCTGCCCGTCATTGGTGGTTGTTAGTATTTTCAGTTTTCTGTCACTTTTGATCTCCTCCAACAGCGGGCCCTGTGATAAGACCACGCCTCCGCTGTTGCGTGACATTCAGGTCCACTGTGTAATTAACAGGATGAACTAAGCCTCTAACATTAATGCAAACTCTTTATCCGCCGTCGGCCATGTTTATGCCCTGGCACGGTCTGGTCTAGTAGTCAGCGGGGACCTTTGTCGCTACTTTACACATCACTGCTGTTACGTCTGTTGGGCCAAAGGGGGACTGTGGTGTAACGTAGCTGTTCCTCACAGGTCTTCATGACACAGTGCTCTACTGCTCTCTCCACGACCCCGCGACATCGAGCCCCAGAGGTCACATCACCAACAAGGTCAGAGGTCATGTTTTTAAGGTTCTACGAAGCCAGCTCAGATAAAGTGGAGATGTAGTGTTGGCGTCTGTCGGAATTCTCTGCACGTCTGGAAATGTCACACAAACAGACAAACTAGTGGGTGTGTGTGTGCGCCCGATGTTTGCTGCCGTATGTATCAGAGTTGACATTGGTGTCCATTGTTCTTCCAGACGGTTTCTGTGTGGGGAAGTGGCGGTCGCATCGAGTTGTCCGTGGCTAAGTTCATGGCTCTCCAGAAAGCTGTCCAGCCGGACCTGTACCACAGCATGGCGGATGGGGAGACCTGGCCCGGCAACATGTCTCGCAAGAGGGTCCGTAAGTCTGTGGACCGTACCCTTGCCCACCTGGATGAGTGTCTGCTGCTTCACCACAGAACCCAGGTCCGTTTGGGTCTGGCGCTGCCGGACCCTCCACGCCACGTTGCAACACAGCAACCTTGGTAGCTTGGAGTTCAGACACTGGCTCCATTCCAACACCGTCAAATTATGTCACCTCTCTCCGGTCTCCAGGAGCTGACTGGTGTGGAGGTGTTGGGGGTGGTGGAGGGAGGGGATGTGCTGGAGGAGAGGGTCCGGTCGGCCAGGGAGACGGCCAAACGACCAGTGGGAGGATTCTGTCTGGACGGGTTCCATAGTGCAGCGATGGACCAGAACCTCCGGACTCAGCTCATCACCGCAACCGTCAAGGAGTTGCCTGAAGACAAACCCAGGTTTGTGTGATTGTTTGTTTGTTTGTGTGATCCCACCTAAAATGGCTGATCCTAGACAGGCTTTGTGTTTCTACAAAACTGTTCAAAAGCCCAAAATGCATGTTTTACAAATCAATGTATAAAAACAAATGTCTTAAAGGGTGTATAAATCTTTACCTAGCACAGTACGTTTTAATTCACCTCTAAACCATTTGCCAGATGTAAACAAAGTCCTGTCTGCAACCACACTCCACTAAACCCCAAGTATAAACGCTCCTTTTTCCTTCTCAGTGTCTCTGTCACAATTCTTTCTTTGTGTGCTTCCCCTCCTAAACGAATCTTTCAGTGTCTCCTCCACATTGTCTGTTCGCCATCTCCTCCCTCCACCTCTCCAACCTTCCTATATCCTCTCTTCTGTCTCTTCACTCCTCTGCCCGGTTAGTTGTCTCTGCCTTTCTACGGTCTTCCACCAGCAGACAGATTGAGAACAGAGACGGGGATTCGAGGCGAGAGACTAGATTTCCATTTTTAGGCCCTAATTAAGTGGCCCATTGAAGTGTTTTGACAGATCAATTACAGACCAAGGGAAAACCTTGTGGAACCAGCCCCTCCATCAGCACCATCAGCACCACCCCCGCCTAAAACTACACCAGCACCACCCCCTCTTACAACCCCACCAGCACCACCCCCTCTTACAACCCCACCAGCAGCACCCCCTCTTACAACCCCACCAGCACCACCCCCTCTTACAACCCCACCAGCACCACCCTCCTACACCCCCTCCATTCTGGTGGGGTGCTTTTATTCTCACTGTGGAGAATTAATAGAAATACTTCCCTTCTATCCTTCTACATTCCCTCACCCAATCCTCCCCCTCTCCATCGTTCCCATCACTCTATCCTCCTTCCATCCTTCCCATCACTCTGTCCTCCTTCCATCCTTCCCATCACTCTGCACTCATTATGCTCACTCAAAAAACCCCCAGGAAACCATGGCAACCCCTGCGTTCTCTCCTGGGAGTCATGGCAACCCCCGTCCCGCTCCTTCCCCCAGAACTCCCCGTCTCCCCCACAGAACCCGGCCGGCTACTCTGAGCCTCGGTGCTGGGGAGACTCCCGTCCTCCTCACCCTTTCCTGGAAGTGATGATGAGGGGGCAGACAGTGTCACTGTGTGGTGAAGCGGGGTTGGGAGGAGAGTGGTGCTGTAGGCCTTGTTTGAGAGCTAGTGTCTAACTTTGGGCCAGACCGGGTTTCCTTGATTTAACGAGGCTCCATCTGGACAGTACCGGGTGGTGGTGCAAGCAGACCCACCGACATCCCCATGGGCACCGTGACCATGGAACCTCAAGGCAGAAGTGTGTGTGTGTGTGTGTGTGTGTGTGTGTGTGTGTGTGTGTGTGTAAGGGAAAGAATGTGAGAGATGGAAAAGTCGTACTGACTTTGAGACTGGGTTGCTGGGGCAACGGGGCATTGTTTATGGGTGGTTTTGATTGTGCGTGCGTGCACGTCTGTAGGGTTTCAGGGTAATCCCTTAGAGATGCAATGAATGCATAAGAGTGTCACTTTGTATGATATTAGCATTTGTCCGAACCCTCCAAAGGTATCCACAATTAATTGGGAAGCTGCAGGCAAAATACATAATGGGGCGCATGAAGAAAATGCCATTGACAGTATTTCGTTTTTAATTAATTTTCAGAGGACTTATCCAAGTCTTTTTCACTTATGTTGTTGTTTGCAAGATCTTATTGAACGTGAATAAGGTCTGATAAGATTCTTCATTTAAGCCGTTACATAAAAAAGCAAAATTTTCTGTAAGGGTGTATAAACCTTTGATATCCACAGAATAACATGATGAGATATGAGCAGTGAGTTTATTATGTACATGAATTTACGGATGATGTTCACATTTTTACATACTTAGTTCCAGAATATCAGTCTATCTGAATGCAGGAAGATGGGCGTTATTGTTAGTGCAGCTGTTTTGTTTACGGTTAAGTATGGATCAATCAGTCATATTTATTTTATAAAGCCCTTATTACATCAGCAGTTGTCACAAAGTGCTTTCACAAAAACCCCCGGCCTTAAAACCCAAGGAGCAAACAGCAGTAGTGTTGAACTTCAGTGGCTAGGAAAATCTCCCTTAGAAAGCCAAAATGGATGCGACTTGTTGTCTTGGAAATTGACTTATTAGTCTCTGTGTAATGGATGGCTGGTTGCCGTGGGCTACAGCATCCCTCTGTTGTCTCTGGGTGGAGGTGTTGGAGGATGTAGTGGAGACTATCGCCCAAAGACCTGTTGGCTCTCTAGGTTAAACCGCATTGGGTCAGGGAGGGTCCGCCGTGGTTTGTGGATTGGACCGGAATCTAAAAACTCAAATGTTTTTCATGGTGACACATGTCTGTGGTAAGGCTGAACAGCGTCTGTTTCTTTGAGGCTGGAACAATTAATCGGGTACAGATTCTGCTAGTATACATGACTATCTATAACAAGCAAGTCATTTTTTATGGTTTGCTGGTCTACTATAATGCAAGGGAAGTGAGTTTTGAATAAAAACAACACAAAGTTATTCAGTTCACAAATAATATCCAATATGGTTTCCAGATATTAGGGTTGTGTGTCTTTCAGGTTGGTGCAGGGCGTGGGCCGACCAGACCAGGTGCTTTCGTGCGTGGAGGCGGGAGTGGACCTGTTTGAGGGCTTCTTCCCTTTCCAGGTGACAGAGCGAGGCTGTGCCCTCATCTTCGCCTTCGACATCGCCACCGACCCTGAGGCGGCAGGTACAGGTCCACAAGCCCCGCCCACAGCTCGGTGTGTTCCGGAAGCACCGGTTGACAGCCAAATAGGTGACCTCTAACCCCAGTGTGACTGAACACCTGAATTACTGACCAACTGGGGTGCATCTGACCCAATCACATTCAATGCCTTCTCATTACGCGGGCTCTTGGGGATGTTTCTGGGGGAGACGTTTGTTGTGGAAAATTGTTAGCCTTTTTCCCGCCGACATTTTCAAACAGCTCAGGGGTTTATGAATTCAAAGGTAGACTTTATGAATGTAATAAAGCCGTGCTGGTCTGCAGAACAACTGACTTCCAAACTTCAGAAACACACTTTTAAACAGTATGGTTTTACAATGGTATTTGCTCCTCCCATTATGCTAATATCTGGATGGATCCTCGAATCTTCCACCAATCCTCTGAGATCCGGCCCATAACACCCTGTTAGGAAATATTGGTGGCGTGCTGGTGACGTGATTTCTCCCATTCTCACAAGATTTTCCCTAGAGAGTCAAGGACAAGCTACAGGTCCTTTTGTTCTCAATATGAGATAAGAACAACCACTCATTGTACTCACTATGAAAACAGTAGAAAGATTACATTTTATCGCTCTTAAAAATTTTATGTGGAAAAATCTAAGACAATTAGAGTGTTTGGGATGATATGAGCCCTGGTTAAATGTTTCATCCATTAACACCCAATAATTATACAAGTGATCACATAAGACATTCTGTCTACTCTTCATCAGGTTCATGTGTAATAACAACATTTTATGAAAATATCCCAACTCTTTCTGTCCTTTTGGACTCTGGGAAACGGGGCTCATGGATGAGAGGAACGAACAGGGTAACAACAAAACAGGACTCCTATAGTGCTGCGACGGAACTCTCTGTGCGAGTAGCCATGTTGAATCCAGTGTTCAGCGTTGTCCTTGTCACTGCTGTAAGCCCATGAAGCTAGCACATCAGCGGGCGAGTTCCTCGCTGTGTCTATTCCACCAGGTGTCTGTCTGTGTTGATGAAGTCTGGCTGTCCTGTCACGATGAGAACCGCCGTTCCGGCACGCCCCCGAATGTTGATTTGCGTTAGACCAGGAAGTGTTTTTCACCTTGTCAGTTGTCTAGTGTTGGCTCTCGCGCGCCAACCGCAGTGGCTATTTGGAACCCGTTGGAGTTCGAGCGGCCAACGTCGGAACCGGTGGTGGTGGTCTGCCATAGCCGGTCCGCCATGAGCACAGATGAGTTGTGTGTTTTCTGGGTTGGAACCTGTTGACACCACTCACTGTTTTACTGGCATGAGTCCCCTCCTTTAACCTCTCTCATCAGCGTGCGTGCGTGCGTGCGTGTGTGTTTAACATTACAGAGAAAACATTTCTGTGTGTTTGTTTGGTTGCAGAGCTGAGAGGCCAGCTGTCTTAAATACAATAATTGGTTGGAAAAACAAAGCCAGTAAGTCAGACTGAAAGGAAATCAATGGGGGATTTCACTGGTACCCAAGTTAACAGATAACAATTAAATTAGCTTCTAAAATCGGAAGAGAAAACACAATACAATTACTGTTATCCTGAGGGGAATTCAAGCTATTTATGGGATTATCTTTTTTTTCTGTTCTGCTACTTTAAATATGCCTCCATATAAGGTCAAAGTGGCATTCAGACATGAAGACGACACGCATTGATCGATTCAGCATTGGTGGTTATAATGGGTTTCTCAGGAGGTGAGTTTCAGGACATGGCAGGGGTCCATTAGTGAATGAGGAAGGAGCGTCCAAATCGCCTGTCAGACGATTCGAGGTCTCTGTAGGGAGGTGGTGTCATAGCCCGCACCCCAATGGGCTTCTCCTTCTCCAGCACCACAGGCTTTGGTCTAACCCACCTGCCGTCACTCCACTTGCCTGCTCCTCCCTCTACCTCTCCCTCCCCCATCCCTCCCTCTAGCTCCCCCCTACCCTGTCTCTCTACTCTTTCACCCTCTACTCCCCTTCTCTGTCCTTTTCTCCCTCTATCCTTCCTCCATTTCTCTTTAAATCACTCATATCCTCCTCTTCTTTTCCACTCTTCCTCCCTCTTTACTCTGTCTCACCAAAAATGTCTCCGTCACTCACTCCTCTCCCGACATGTAATTCTCACTTTCGTTTTAGCCTCTTTCTATTTCTACTGGGGTCCATTTTACCTTCGTCTTTAATCACCTCCTTTGTTCCCTCATGTCCTGTTATTTCTTTCCTGTTTTCACTGGTATAATACACTTCCCGTGCTCACTCTTTTCATCACTTTTCTTAATGCCTAGGCAGTTCTCTTGCCCCCTGTTTTCTCTGTCTCCCCCTTACTGTTCATCTCCCCTGTTTCATTCTCTCTTCCCCTCTGTACTTTTATCTTCTGTTCTTTGCTTCGCTCTCTAACAAGATGAATCACTCCCACATTCCCTCTTAATTTTAGGGTGTGCTTTCTCTCCCTTTCTCTCCCTCTCGGTTTCTCTCTGCCAATGTTTTCCCGTCTTAATCCTCCTTTCTCCCTCTGTTTCTCTATCCCCTCTCCTTATCCTCTCTCTTGCTGGACCTCTCCCCTTCCCTCTCGTTCCATCTTTCCCTCCTTCTTTCGTCTCTGTACTTCTGCCCCCCCCACTGCCCACCCCCGCCTCTCCCTGACAAGGGATCAGTCCATTTGCCCTCCAAATGACCACCACTGCTCTGTCTGGGTAGATGTGCTCTTAATGAAGCTGGTGGGTTAGGAACATTTTGTGTGTGTTTGCGCGGGCGGGATGACAGGTGGTTAGATGGATGTCTGTGTGTTTCGTGTGTGTGTGCTTTTTGTTCACAGGGGCTAGATCTCACCAAACCGTTTTATTCCTTTGTCGAAAAGAGGAGAGCTTGAAATTAAAACAAAACGGGCCATAATTGGTTTAGGGTGTATGGTTTCAGGATGTGTGTGTTCAGTGAATGGATCGGATTGGTCTAGATGTCTGTGACTAAAGGGATTTATCCAATTGGTGCATATTTTGGCAGTTGGGGAGTTGGATGAGGACAAGCCAGAAGCTGATGTGATTGAGAAGAATGGACCTGATTATCAAGAGGACCAAACCAAGATGACTCCGTTTGAGATCAACCTGAAAGACAAGAGGTTTGTGTCCATGACAGATTGTCACTTTTCCTAACAAGTGCTTCTATCTTGCCTGATTACTCACACTGAAATCTTCGGGTGCACTGCCATTTGCTGCATGTTTCAGTCTGAGACTCCTTCCATTGAAACCCTTTACTAAGTGTCAAAATGACGGGTTTTACACTAAACCACGTAATCTGCATGTAATCACACTATCTGGCAGATTTTCTAAATATTCCTTACTCCACGTAAGTTGTGGAACTGAATTATAATCGTGGTACTACTCAGATTCCTTCAGTTGAAGAAACTAACGTATGTGGGCGTAGCGCCAGAGCAAGATGATTGACTAGCCAGGCAAGCCACTATCTCTATCACACCAGCCGTGTGTGTGTGTGTGTGTGTGTGTGTGTGTGTGTGTGTGTGTGTGTGTGACCTTTTCCCAGTCCTCATGAGGCAAAAGTCAATTTCAAGTTTTAGGGTCAAACTTAGAATGTGTGTTTCTGTAAGATTAGGCATTACACCTGGGTAACGTTTAGGCAAACATTTTACTTTATTGAGGTTAGGTTTTAGGTTAAGATTATTGCATGCAAGGGAGCATGCAATTTAAATTTCCTGGTCCCCATGAGGTTAGCTGTACAGACTTGTGTGTGTGTTTGATTTTTGAGTTCTGCTCTTCAGGTACCGCGATGACTTTGGTCCGCTGGTGGAGGGGTGTGGCTGCTACTGCTGTAGGAACCACCAGAGGGCGTACCTACACCACCTGCTTATGACCAATGAGCTGCTGGCTGGGGTCCTGCTCATGCTTCACAACACAGCCCACTACTGCGCATTCTTCACCGCCCTGAGGGGGGCGCTGACCAGTGACAGGCTGGAGCATCTCAAGAAGAGGGTGCTAATGGAACAGGCACGGAGCTGAGCGGGGCTGTGCAGGCGGAGGGCGGGGCTGTGCAGGCGGAGGGCGGGGCTGTGCAGGCGGAGGGCGGGGCTGTGCAGGCGGAGGGCGGGGCTGTGCAGGTGGAGGGCGCGGTGGGGCTGGAGGGCGGTCTGTAATCATCTGAGCAGGGAAGGGGTGGGGCTGAAAGATGGATATGTCAGTTAAAGGCCTGAGCAAGGAGAGGGACGGGATGAGCAGGCGGAGGGCGGGACTGAGCAGAGAGAGGGACGAATTGGGGCAATGGAACGGTTATTTGGAATTGCAGAGACTGGAGGAATGGAGGGCATGTACAGCAATCCAGCAGAATGTGTGAGGAAACATTTCTCTGCTTTCTTGAAGGGGATCTGTGGGGTTGACAGTTGGCTAGATGAAAACAGGGTTTCTCTTTAGTTGTCAGATCAGTTTACTTTCCAGCAGTCAAGATGCTTCTAAAAAAAAGTGTTATGATTTTGGCTCTGCAACAATCGTCCAATGCAAAAGATGACAGGAGCAGGAGGACCTGGCAATGTGGAGGGACAGCAGTAAGAGAGGCAGGATGGGAGCCTGGCACAATGACCAGCCAAGGAGTTGACAGTGGCAGCATGGACAGACCATGGATCCTTCTCCCAATGAGACTGCCCCAGGCTCCAGCTCAATGGACAGGTAATGTCCCCGGGACTGGCACGGTAATGTGGACCTGTGGGACCACAAACAACCCAAACAGAGGAGCCAAGAAACCTTCGGGCCCTGTTTCTCTTTGAAATACATGAGACCAAGTGACCTGGGTCTTGTCATCAGCCTCTCTGGTGCTGTCAGAACGGTTGCCTTTTGTTCTGTTTGTCCTTTCATTTACATCTTACTCAAATGTCTGTACTGTAATTCGTATTTTTCACGCTTGGTTAGTTATCTGGAAAAAGATGGAATTGGATTTCCTAATAATAAGAATAAATTAGATCAGCTTTTTAGCTGGCTGTTTTACCAGAGTTTTTTTCTGCATTCAGACACAAACAAAACCTAGACTTAACCACACCCACACGCCAAAGCCCACGCTTCCTGGTATCACGGCGATTTAAGATGAGGCCGTACCATGGATATTCAAATGTTCCGTGTGTGTGTGTGTGTGTGTGTGTGTGTGTGTGTGTGTGTGTGTGTGTGTGTGTGTGTGTGTGTTGGTGACAGGTCGGCGTGTGTGAGCGTTAATGAGGGCAGGCGTGTGTTAGCCTGATTTATGTTGTGAACATTGCAGCGTGCATGTGTTCAGGTGTCTTGTGTAAGGTTTTTACGAGCTTGTGTGCGCGTGTGTGTCCGTGCACACGCCTTAATGTGGGGGTGTGATTGACACCGGACAGTATTTGCATTTAAAAGGGGTCCGTGAGTGGAACCCAGGCAGCTGGTGGGCCCCACAGCTCGTTTGAAGTAATTACGCCAACTGATGGCCACTCCAGGGGATCATTAAAAGTTTCTCTGTAACTTTCCTGTGTTAGGTCCCACACATCCGCTCTGGACTTCACACGCCAGGCAGCCATCAGCGTACAGGTAGCAGCGAACGGCTGGCCCCTCTTTAACAGGCTTTCTCTCACCCAGCAATTTGCTGGCTTTCTGACAGAGCCAGGAGGATCGACGCCGTGGGGGAGATTCAAGATGACGTTTTGCAGCGGGCCCGTTTCCCTGTGCTGTCCTCACAACGCCTTTAAGTGCTTGGGTTTTGAGTGACAAATGAAACTCTGTTGGACATGGAGGAAGTGCCTGACAGAATGAGTTGCTGGTTGACACAAATATGTGGTTAACGCTTGACAGTCGTAGCACAAGGCAGCAGCACCCGAAATTGTTTGGTGTCCGACCGGGCTGCTCTTCGTCTCAGACCAACCGTATTCACTCATAACAGTGAAGTGGTGCTGCCTGTTTGCATGACGAGAACCTGCTCTGATTTTACCCTACGAAAACTGAGTGGGACACTGTTAACCGACGTGGCAACTGCTCCATAAGATATTTCCCAGAGCGACTGACCCCTTGTGTCCCCATGGTAACCCCTGACCATTGGCAGTTAATGAATTGTTGTTGAGCCGTTGCCGTCCTGGGGGCTATGACTGGCCTGAATTAGAGATGAGGGGGACGGTGTGTCGAGGGCAAGGCGTCATGATCACTCCACCGACAGGGCTCGGGCAGGATTCAATTAGCCACGTGGAATTTCCCGGAGCCCGGCTCTGAATCCCCGGAGATCCTCAGCCTGATTCTCCTGCCTGCGGTGTTGGAGAGATCCTGCCTCCCTACTGGGAAACCCGCCTTTTCAGAATGGCGGTGGATAAGTGAGGGTTTTGGCACTGTTGAAATATTAAAGAAAGGTCGCAGGTCGTTAGCGTTTAGAGAACTCTGGGTTATTGTGCTCTGTAGCCCTCCGCACCTGCCCGCTGCAGCTGTAGATTTAAATAGGACCTGATGGCAGGTCTCCAATTGACAACCCGCTCCTTTGTTACTACAGACGGTAATATGTAGCCTGCTTGCTGGATATGTTAAGGAGCGGGCGATATGCTAAGGAGCGGGCGACACGCTGAGGAGCGGGCGACACGCTGAGGAGGGGGGCGACACGCTGAGGAGGGGGGCGACACGCTGAGGAGGGGGGCGACACGCTGAGGGGGGGGGCGACACGCTAAGGAGCGGGCAACACGCTAAGGAGCGGGCGACACGCTAAGGAGCGGGCGATTTCCATTCATTACTGCTGGAGAATCCCATTATAGAGCTTTGATTCCCTACATCAGACACGATGAAGGGGGGAAAACGTGTGCTGTAGATCGGGCTCAATTGGTCGGAAATTCACAGTTTGACTTCAAGTGATATGTATAACCCAGATGTCACGGGAAGCACGTGAACGGCGTAACCTTTCGTGTGAGCGGCTTGCTCATCCCGCAGATCACGTCTGGGTCGGACGGATGAGTAACCGGACAAGTGAGAAGACGATGCGTGGCATTTTGGAGGGCTGTTACACACACACACACACACACACACACAGAGCAAATTAGTTCCAATGTCATTTGCACATGGACGCAGACAACACACTATCCTGTTGAGCAATATGCGTTGGAACTTGCATGGGTCTCAGGTTATTCATTACATGGGCCGTAGAGGACTTGTTTGTTATTCTATGACGCAAGAAACACTCCTGACAAAACCACTTCAGTTCTGTGGCACACTGACAGCAAATTTGTGCCTGATTTGTCCTTCACATCATTGTCAGCCGTACACACTTTCCGGAATCCACAGGGGAATTTGTGTTGACGCCGTAGGGTGGCAGCGGTGTTAATATGCTATTTGTGTTCAGGGATGGTCAGAATTTCAGATGCATATTTTTGAAATGTGTATTTCATCCACTTTTGAATGTGCCATAACTTGATCTGGAACAAGTGGTTATCCATGACTTCCTGTTTCACGGGCTATAAATGAGGCCGAAGGTCACACGAGCGTGGAGGACAGATGGTTTGAGATATTCTCAAGACATTCAAACAATGGTCAGATTTTATTAGAAAACAATTATTAAGAATTAATTCTTCAGTTGTTTCTTTAACAACATTTTTGATTTGTGGGTATTTTGTGTTGATTGGATTTCATGGGGAAAAGCCCCAATGCAGCCATGCAGAATGTATTGTGTAATCCCAGGGGATCGCATTTAAGAGTATTAATCAAAACCCTTACACTATCGTTCAAAACTTTGGGGTTGCTTAGAAATGCCCTTGTTCCATGAAAACGTGCATAAAATGAGTATGAATAGAAAATATAGCGCAATTAAAATAGGAAATCTAGTCATTGACAAGGTTAGACTTTTTTTAATTGAAATTATAACAGTATATTTCAAACGTTGCTGTCATCACAGAATTCTCCATTTGCAGCAATTACAGCCTTGCAGACCTTTGGCATTCTAGTTGTCAGTTTGTTGAGGTACTCTGAAGAAATTTCACCCATTTACTTTTTTCCAATCTTCCTCTGTCCAATGTTTTGCCCATGTTAATCTTTTCTTTTTGTTGGCCTGTTGGCTTTGTTTATTATTTGCAACTCTGCCCAGGTCAGCATCCAGTCACCTCTTCACTGTTGATGTTGAGACTGATGTTTTGCGGGTACTATGTAATGAAGCTACCAGTTGAGGGCTTGTCTGAAAAGCCAGCTGATGCTCCAGATACTCATCTAGTCTAAAGAAGGCCAGTTTTATTGCTCCTTTAATGAGCACAACAGTTTTCAGCTGAGCTAACATAATTGCCAAAGGGATTTCTAATGATCAATTTGCCTTTTTAAAATGATAAACTTTGATTAGCAAACACAACATGCCACTGGAACACAGGACTGATTGTTGCTGCTAATGGGCCTCTAGATATTCCATTAAAAAACATCAATTGCTAGTCACAATAGTCATTTACAATGTTAACACTGTATTTCTGATCAATGTGATGAAAAAAAACTTTTGAACGGTGGTGTTTTCCAAAATGGTCCCTGATGGAAAAAATATATTCAACAGCTCACACTAACAATGTTTTGTTATACACTTGATCAAAGACCGCTTGTTTGAGCATTCTGTTGATCATCATTTACCTTTTACATATGGCTCTGAAAAAAATTAAGGGACCACTGCACCTTTTTCTTTCCTTACCAAAAAAGTCAGAAAGGATTGTTTTGAGGGAGGAACCAGAAGGGTTAATATTAAGAGACCACTGCAAATTGAACGTTTCTGTTCCTCACACGAAACTTTCCTTTTCAACTCTTTTTCCAGAGCTGTATATTTTATTCATCTACTCAGGTGTCCGACCATTCTAGAGGGCAGTGTATACACACGGATACCTTTCAAATACAAGCCAGCGTGCATGGTGCCAGAGGCACAGAGAGCGGTAAAATATTTGTCAGAGGATCACTTTGGTGCTCATCGCCAACAGATCTGTGGATCAGGAACCTGCAGTAATTTAGTTGCATAGTTTTGGTTTTGCCTTGTGTATCAAATGCATGTGATGTGACCCTGGAATTGTGAAACTAGTCTCTTCCAAGCACCTCTGCCAGTTTGGGGCAGACAGATGTTGTTTGTATCACATCTCTAGTGGAGCTCTAACAGGAAAAAAGGTAAGAGATTAAACGTTTTGCTATCGTACCCAGTCACACCTATGTCTGCATATATCATGTAGGCCGACTGTATGTGTTGAAAACACATTTATCTGCAAATTTCCTTTGAGCTTCAACAAATCGATTTGCCTTATCAACGGAAAGTAATATCGTATAGTGGTTTCTGGGGCGAAGCTTGATGGAATTAAAATCATTTCTTTCAGAAAGCCAAAACTACCATCACCTATTTTATGAAGTAAAGCTCGAGATGAACACGCAGTCTCTGAGATACGGATCAGGACAGTGTCGCCACATCCACCTACCGTGGTGAATAGTGCAGGAGGGAAGAGACCGCGGATTTATGAATATTTCCCCGTGAAATTACCGACTGTCTTGAGTTTTTGCTCCTCTCCTGCTCTTTCCCTCGTCTAGTATTCACAGACTTGAGCTTTTTCCGGAAGACGAGGGACAAGTGAGAGAAAGATGAAGAGCGACAGGAGATGAGACATGGGGATGGAGGGTCGGGTGGAATAGATGAATGAGCATAAGCCAGTAGATCTTCAACCACTGCGTAAGGACATCCAAGTTATTCTCAGGGATGATTTCTGGATCTGGATATAAGCCCCATAATGCTGATCCATGATGAAAGGTGAACTGCCCTTCTTCCTATTCATGGACAGTAAAACCATTAAAACAGGATTAGGAGTTGGTCACGACTTTATAGGAGAGTTCAAACGCTGAGGCGATCGGGTTGTCAGTTCCTGCTTCAGTTGTGTTGTTGTTTTGGACCAGAATGGGTTGTAGTCGCCGGTCTAGCCTTTTACGTTGTCCTGTTTTAACATTCAAATGCAAACAGTCAAATAACGACCCATTCCAAATGCAAACAGTAAAATAACGACAAATTCCAAATGCAAACAGTAAAATAACGATTTGGTCATGGGGTCATTTCCTTCGTTAAAAAAGGCTCATTGATTTGTTTTAAATGACAATATAGCGCATAGTCGGAGGTGACAGAATTTGAGCAGACCATGCAGGATATAGCAAAAAGCCTGAATTTGAGCAGACCATGCAGGATATAGCAAAAAACCTGGATGATTGTTACCTTTGAAATGCCAGTGCACTAATCCCCAGTCATGGGCCCTGTGCCAGTGTTAAAAAATATTATACCAATCTCTATTTGAGTTAGCCTATCAAAATTCTCAAGTTGATGTGGCTTGGACAGGCTGGCAGGACGCACCACATTGTTTTGGAGAGGTCATTGAGTTGCTAATGGTATACAAGTACGAACAAGTAACAACATGTACGAATCACAGGTTCTTCAAACCCCAGATCGAGCGTGGAAGTGATTGGATGTTGAAATTGAAAGTATTTTTTATGCGGGGGCTGAGAGTAGCGATGTATTTACAACCGGGGCGGTCAATCTCGAATATCTTGCCAAACGGCGTCTTCAGCACTCGCTCTTACTAGCAAACTGTCCAATGATTACATTCAACATGGTCGCTCACCGCACACACACACAGTCGGGAATTTACACTACGATAGTTTCATTTATGTAAACAGGACTTGTGGCAAGACTTTTTCCTGCTATAAAAATGTTTTGAAAATGTAAACGTGGATCGTCAACTTCTGAGGTAATGCGGAACACTTTCCCGGAGATACCACCCGTGGTTTTGTGCAGAGGGAATGCTATGCCTTACTTGATCTGTATTCAACCCACAAACGATGTTAGGTGTTCTTCAGCGAGTGGCTAAGCCTGTATCAGACAGTGTGCATAACATTAATCATCAAAGGCTTGGAACCTAACATACCAGTGGACCCATGTCCGTGGAAATGGAAAAACAAGATATTCCCCCACCATTCGGCACCGCCCCTGTCAGTCAGTCAGTCAGGAACCACCACCGCATTTGGCGATAATTAACATTTGATAATCATATTCATTTGGCAGACATGTTTGTTTCATGGCCTGGGGGTAGAAGCTCGGCAGGGTGCTGTGGGTTACAGACTCGCGGGACCGGTACTGCATGCCAGGCATTAATATAGAGATAGTCTAAATGGCTTGGTTGGCTGCGGTCATTTATTTACTGAATTTATCATCACACAGTTGGGGGAAAATACTAATGGTAGTATGCTATTCAAAACCCACAGATTGATAAAGTATTATTTTAACATATTTTTTTGTATTTTTTTTGTTTGGTTAGCCCTTTTTTGTCAGGTAGTGTAGTAGGAGAGTTGAATTGGATGTGGGGGAGCCATGAGAAGCCCTCTGACTAAGGTTTTGTTGCTTTCCTGCGGCAGACCAAAGGATCAAAGCCAGATATCCATAGGCAGCTGTGCGATGCACAGATATACCTAGGAAA
The DNA here is from genome assembly GCA_016801105.1 of Esox niger. NCBI lineage: Eukaryota > Metazoa > Chordata > Actinopteri > Esociformes > Esocidae > Esox > Esox niger. The sequence goes on along the minus strand of JACXGJ010005652.1, from coordinate 9,887 downwards.
TATTGTCCCTCAGGACAAATAAGCCTCTTCATCATGACTTCAAAATGTCTATTTGAGGCCACTTCATCACTTTGAGTTTTGTTTCGTGTTTAGTCCAAGCTGCTGTTCTGGGCATGGGCATGTTGGCCAGTAAAGGCATTGTATCGATATGATAGCGCTGCCAGCAGCATGTCCACTGGGCCTTTGTTTATGATGGTACAACAGCTCAAGGACGTTTATTATGCATTAGAATGCAATACACAACACTATAATGTTTGCATCCGACCATGAAGAAGAAACAACAAAACAAACTTCACTGTAGTGTCCAACACAGTCCTGTCACGCTATGACAGGCCTTGTGAACACTAACGATCCGTTGTCAGTGCTTATTCTCAAAAATATATAAAACACATTAACGCTGGGGCCTTTTTCTTAGTCCTCCGGAGCATCTTTGAAGGAGGTGGACCCGACTCTTATGTCCCATTGGGGAACACTGATCTTATGACTCACGGTCTGGGAGAAAATAAGCGTTGCCACTGTTGGCCTGTTCCCTGACAGAGAGGAACGGGGTAATGAGTATCAGAACTGTCTGTCTGAAATGAGGCAGGTTTGACAACTGCTTAGGGAATGAACAATAGGTATAATGTTACTAGGAATGGACACCGAGAACTAACAGTTATCAACGGTGTCCCATTATGTCAGGAAGAGGTATTATTCTCAATACACAGGGGTTACATGTTGGATTTAATAACTGAGGGAGCAGTAAGTTCGTGTGAGTTGGGGAGGGCTCTAACATATAGTCCTGATCATGAAAATCGCATCAGTTGTGTCCAAAACATTGATGTCCTGGCCAGTGGTAGTAGGGACGCTCCGCTCCCACTGGGTCTCATTTTAGCCGTGTGAGGGAGCCTCCCACCCAGATGAATCCCTGAAAAGACAGAAACTTACAGCTGTGAATCCTACGCTGGTCCCTGTGCGTTTTGATTTGTCCATGTATTCCTTCAGTCTGGATGCAGAGGCTTCCTCTCTACAGTTGTCTTCATGCACACTGGGAAAGCTTAGTAAGCATGTTCTGTGGGTGTGTAGAAATGATTGGCTGGTATGACGTCACCCGTCTGCGCGGTCAGCTGTTGAAAGCCCTCGCCCGTCCGCGCGGTCATCTGTGATAGCCCTCGCCCGTCCGAGCGGTCACCTGTGAAAGCCCTCGCCCGTCCGAGCGGTCACCTGTGAAAGCCCTCGCCCGTCCGAGCGGTCACCTGTGAAAGCCCTCGCCCGTCCGAGCGGTCAGCTGTGAAAGCCCTCGCCCGTCCGAGCGGTCAGCTGTGAAAGCCCTCGCCCGTCCGAGCGGTCACCTGTGAAAGCCCTCGCCCGTCCGAGCGGTCATCTTTGAAAGCCCTCGCCCATCCAAGTGGTCAGCTGTGAAAGCCTTCACCCGCTTCTGAATGAAGTTGACTTTTACTTTGGTCTGAACCCACTAAAGGATGTCCAGCAAGAACCAAATTAATTATTCTCAGTCCAGGACATTTAACACTTAACCCAACCTTCAGTAACCTAAGTTTTATTCCCAAACCTAAGCTTTACCTCTAACCCTATCACCTGAACCTGACCCATGAGCCTACAAAATACCAGATTTTAAGTGACTTCTGGCTTGAAGAAGTAGGGAAACAAAAACAACCGGATCAGACTTTCGGTTCTGAACGGTAAGAAAACAGCGTAGTCATCCCTGCGTCAGCAACATCTACACAACAATGAATGGCACAACCATCACAGACACAAAGCAGCAGTTCTACCTCAACAGACACACTGACATTTACACGCACATCACCAACACAGCATTTGAAACTTCCTTGCTACAGAGAGACAGGCTAATTGCTAAGACTGGCCAGGGGTAAAACCTTGGCCCGTCTCACACCACAGAGTGGTAAATCAGATTATGCAAGCAGGGATGTCTTTCTGTAATGGTTAGAATGAATGGTTCTGCTCAACGTAGCATAATCGGACACCCAAACTAAAATAATAGCGTGCGCTTTCGGGATATGCTTAGACTCTGACAATAGCATTGAAAGCCTCAACCCAGTCATGGTAATGGTGACAGTTTGAAATGAACAACATAAACTGCTGAGCAATCAATGGGTTTCAGTTAGGTCTGGAAATAATTGGCCACTGACCCAAGTTGTGGTATTGTGGCTGTTTACCAGAATGTGTACAAGTTACAGTTACATAATGAATAGGGGCTTGAAGTGTTGTCTCAGCTTTACTTTGAGGGTGTTTACATCCAAATTGGAAGAAAGGTTTAGGAATTAAAGCTCTTTAAGATGTAGACCCCTCTTTTTTAAGGTACCAATAGTAATTTGACAATTGACTCAAAAGATGTTTCATGGACAGGTGTGGGCTATTCCTTTGTTATTTCTTCATCAATTAGGCAGGTGAAAGGTCTTGAGTTGATGGAAGCTGTTTCAGTGAACCACAACCTGTGGTTAAATGAGCTCTCAGTGCAAGTGAAACAGGCCATCCTTAGACTGCAAAAAAAACCTACTCTAAAGGGGGCTGTCTCTAATAAGGGTCATGAACTTTAAAGGGGTGAAGTCTGAAAGGCCAGAGGGGTGATATAGTCCCATCCCTTATCGAAGGAGGAACCCCGGAGACTGGCCCGGGCTGCCCCAAGGACCTCCTCAGGGGTAGCAGAGGGTCCCCTCTCAGCTGGTACCGGCCCATTGCTGGATGCTGATTTCAGTTTAGACAACCTGGTGGATTTCGTAGAGAAATGTAACCCCAGAACTGGTTAAGTTACTTCATTAATGTAATCCTTTGAAGTTACTAGTAACTGGTCCGAAATTAAGATCAGGGTTAAACTAAAACCCCAAAACAAAGACCTTTTGAAATAAATAATAATTTGTCACGGCTAGATTTATGTGAATGACAACTTATGCCAAGAAACTAATTTGTTGAAGGTCACAACATTTTTTGAAACCAACACGTTAGTGAATGAATGCTGGCATTTTCATACAGCTTTATTAACGGGGTTCATACCAATGAATTCCAGCCATTAGGGAGCGCTGTGGTAAAAGGCCATGGCGATTGACCACAAAAGAGGGAGTTAGTTTTATTAGAGGTAGAAAAATGTAAAAGAAGCCTCTGGGGTTTTGTGTAGTACTGACATGATTAAAAAGTAAAGTAACCTTTTGCGTTGGACTCTACATTATACACTTGGAGAAAAGGTAACCAACTTCGAGACCCTGGAAATTCTGAGGACGCATTGTGCTGAAAAGGACTCAACTGAACTGTATCACTAATTGTCTGAGGCAACACAGGAGGAGAGTCTGCATTGGAATCCCAAGTATCAATCTTTGACCTAAGACACAAAGTGTTACCAGCCTCAGCTTGTGCCCAATCAGGATTGAAATAACGGCACAGAGTTAGTCAAGGGCCGTGGCCTTCTGTCTATTGTTACAGGTTTAATAAACGATGACGTCAGAACAGTGATAAGAGTGCGTCGCGATACTTTTACCACCCAGTGATTGTGATTGTTGCCTGTGAAAATGCAAATTGCCCAGGGCAGTGAAAGCCGTTCAGGTGCAACGGGCCAGGATCTCCCAGGTGCCCACTACCACATGAGTGGTTGCAGAGGGACGTGGATGACAGGACAGTGGAGAGGAATAGACGCGAGCAGAGCCGCCACAGACCACAGACAGTAAACCGGCGAAAGATAACACCCTCCCGGGTAAAACAGAGGGGAGCAACGAAGCGATCAAAAAACAAACCTGTCAGATAGCATCTCTAGCCCAGACGGGGCAGAGCCAGGGTGACGGCTCAGTTAGGAATCAATCCAACCCGGAGGACATAAAATGCTATCGTGTTTATGCGATTTAAGTTAACAAACATGGCGGCACCGCTGTAAATGCAGCAGTGATAGCCAATGGGCTGTAGAATGTAGGACCAGGGGTGGAGGACAGCAAAGAAGGAAGCCCTGGGTGTCAGACCCATGAATCGGTGAGTCAGCTCAGCGTCATCCGCTGCTCATCATCATCCGCTGCTCATCATCATCATCGGCTGCTCATCATTATCCTCTGCTCATCATCATCCTCTCCTCAGCATCATCTGCTGCTCCTCATCATCCGCTGCTCATCATCATCCGCTGCTCATCATCATCCGCTGCTCATCATTATCCTCTGCTCATCATCATCCGCTGCTCATCATTATCCTCTCCTCAGCATCATCCGCTGCTCATCATCATCCGCTGCTCATCATCATCGGCTGCTTATCATTATCCTCTGCTCATCATCATCCTCTGCTCAGCATCATCCGCTGCTCATCATCATCCGCTGCTCATCATCATCCGCTGCTCATCATTATCCTCTGCTCATCATCATCCGCTGCTCATCATTATCCTCTCCTCAGCATCATCCGCTGCTCATCATTATCCTCTCCTCAGCATCATCCGCTGCTCATCATCATCCGCTGCTCATCAATATCCATTTCCATCTGGTGTTGCAGAGGCTGCGCTGCAAACTGAGAGGGAGCATGAGAGAGAGAGACTCAGATTTAAAGTTGTGTTCACTGGTCCATAAAGAAGCCACTTGTTAACAGATTAACTGGAAACTAATGTGAACTAATGAAAGGGCAATGATCGACATGCAAATCCGTTCGCAAAATGAAAGACACCAACCCTTAAAGAGTGGAATTGTACTACTCCCGTTTCCTAAGGACCAGTGAATGTAGCACAGCTCATTGAAAAGAAACAGCAAGCGGCGTTATAAGGAGGTGCCCAAGAGTGATGAATGGAGGAGACAGTATTTGACACTTTACCGATTCCTTGTGGCAGAGGATTCCTGAAAAGACACTGCCTTCAGCTCCCCTTAGGCATTATCTGAATGGAACATCATTTCCGTAGGCTTATCAAACAGTCCGACTGCCTTCAGATGAAGCATGGAGGAAAAAAGAAATACAAGAGACGTCAGTTGGCTAATCAAACAAACAAAGACATGGGGTATTCAATTAATTAAAGTAACAAGGTCAGTTATTTAGAAGAAAAAACATTGTGTTGCGGGTTAGAGAACGGATGCTAAAGAAATTGTAACTATGCCATAACAGGTAAACAGACCTTCAGCAAATGAAAGAGAGCAAACTGGGGTTTATAGAAAGAACTTTTCAGAAAAAACAGAACATATCTCTGTGACCTACAAGCTATAAAGTTAGAAAGACCAGCATCGTAGAAGTAAAAATTTTATATGATAGTGCAGTCTGGGCAGGCTACGCCCTACTAGAAAGTCAAATGGCAGATTGCTCATTGGAGAGCAGTTGGAAACTAGCTGAATGCATTGATTTAACTACCTGTGCCCGCTGGGAACCTTCTATCCTCACGTCGATGCCTCGAAGGAGAGCTTGGGAAGGAGGTGGGTTACGCCAAAGTGGCAAACTGAGAGTCATTGGGTATTTCTGTAACGCTCGCTCTGGGAATCTGGTATTCTGGGCTCTTAAATCTGCAAAGACAGAACGATTCCGAGGCCTTCGTGTTTGATGCCCCGTCGGTGTCCGCGGACAGTGCTAATAATTCCTTGACGTGTCCTAACTCCAGCCTGACAGAACGCCAGCGGTCAACGGTGGGAGGCTGCGGTGCTGTCCAACTCCGATCCATCTTCCGATGATGGATCGTCCTGTAAAGGTTAACACCGAGGTGGACTTTCATGTTCTCTGTTGTGTGCTGAACATTAAAGGGAAGAATGCAGCACTCAACAGTGTTGAGATAAAGACGGACGTATGACTGTATAAGTTGTGCTAGACGTCTTAGGCCCACAGGCACCAGAAAAATGACAGGGAAAACTGCAGCAGAGCAAAAACCTTTTGAGGACTTTCCCTCCAGAAGTATGGTTGTGTCATAATTTCCTCATTAGTGTGGCCTCGGGTGGGTCTTGGGTATCCTTCCCCAGTGTCTCTCACCGTCAAGATATGTGAGTAATGAAATATTTGGTTTTGAGAAATTAATCAACGGTTTTCAATTTTGAATCTGAGGTGATTATCTAAACAAGATCATTCATGCATATAGCTTTAATCCTGAAGCTACAGCATATTTCCTGCTATTGGACTGGGTTGCACCACCGCCTGTTGACCTTGTCTTTGGGCTGTGGTTCAGAACAGGAGAAATCCAGGACTGCCCAGTGGCAGCAACAGTTGAACAAATCTGATGTCACTGCCACAAGAAACAGAGCGAAATCTCCAGGAAAGGGCAAAGATTACTACAGTTGGAAGGAAATTACTTTGGTTTTGGTCCCAGGGAACTCGGCACTGGAGTCAAACTTCAGTGAATGGAAAACTGGAAAGGCTAATTTATCCCTGGGAGGACCGTGTTGACATATTAGCCTTCACAGTGTCCCAGGGAAATATACCACTCAGCTCTCACTAACCCCTTTTTTCGAAGTGAAAGAGTAAAAATATGCGAGGACAACCAGGTCCGACTGAGCGAGAGAAGTGGTTCAGTATGCCATGTGACTGAGGTGTACTTGCAGACCAGGTAGGGATGAAGGGAGCTTCAGGGCAGAACCAGAAACCTCTCCTGAAGCGTCACATGGAAACCATGCATAAAGGAATGCCAGCCGATCCTCGGGGTGACCCCAGAGAATGAGGGATGTCTGGGGCTGACCCCACTATTCCCAAACAGGGCAGACCGAGACACACTCTAATGTAGGACGCATCTGCTAGAAAACATGCTCTTTTCAGGTCACGGTCTTGGTTGATCTCATGAATATCTCACGTTTATGGTACGGTCTTCTCCCTCTAATTAAGCAGAACTATATGCAATTTTGTCCGTACGAATAAACTCCTTATAAACTATATCTCAGTTATATACTTTTTGAGTCCAGGTGTTCTCTGTGCTCATCAAAATATTTGTGCCGAGGATGTTGTGCTCAATTTTACTTGTATTTCAGCAGTTCGGTGGCTCTGGTCAAAGGCCATGGAGACAAAATAGATGAGAGTTGCCGGTGATAGGAAGAAAAAAGTTTAGAATTCGAAAAGGTTTACCTCTTGTACTGGACTTTAAAGTGTGACACAAGCTCCAGGCTTTACCAACTGAGCTGTACCACATTGGTAAAAGGACAGCGCTTTACAAGGTTCGAAACTGATTTTGCACTGGCGCTGTCTGTGTCTGGGCAGCAGGCTCTAAACCTGGTCGGCTAGGCAACCGCCTTCCAACTAAGCCAGGAGGCTGGGATCTATGCTGGGAAAGAGAGTGGCGACCTGCAGACGGGACAGGAGAGTGCCGACCCGCTGAGCGGAACCAAGGCTCAGCCCGAACAGGAGCCTTTAAACCTGCTGAACTAGACAACTGCGTTACAGCAAAGACTCTTATCCAGACAACCATCCAGGGGATGCAGGTGCAGGAGACTGTCGAACGGGTAGACCTTGGAGCTGAAACCCCGGGAACCGGGTTCAGAAAGGTGTGAACCCGGTCGAATCGGGGGACGTTAGCTGGCACGTGTGACCCAAGACTACGAGCTAGTAGGGAGCTGGGGGCCGCGCGTGACTTTTGGTGGGTGACGTCCAGAAGGCCTCCTGAGATGAGGTCGGGGCAGGCCAGGAGGCAGGGGAAAGGTCCGGTCTGCAGAACTGCAGCAGTGAGTTACTGGCTGGTGATTATGGTCTCCCTTTTCAACTCATTGACTAAGTGCCTGGAGTGAGTAACGTCAGGAAATAAGAGACAGACAGGGCAGACTAGGTCATGGCTGAGAGATACTGGCTCATTCAGCGCCTGATTAAACAGCTGTCTAATGGACACACACACACACACACACACACAAATCTTCACCATCCACTGGCTCACCACTCTATAGGACATCAAGGAGATTAATGAGACAGTAGATTAATGAGACCGTGCTGTCGGTTTGTGTCTCTGTGTACGTGTGTATAGGGAAAATGGGATTTCCGTTTTTGGGGGTTAAGTTTAGGGAAAATGGGATTTCTGGCTCGGGGGGTTAGGTTTTGGGAAAAATATACAACTGGGCATAGTGTTATAACTGGTGTTACTTTACAGTGTAGGCATTGCCAACTAGGTTTAAAATTAGGTGTTGTGGCTAGGTTAGGTTTAGGTTGTTAGGTTATGGAGGTTAAGGTTAGGGACAGGGAATGTGTGTGTGTGTTTGACAGTGCCATTGTGTGTGAGGATTCTGTTTCCTCTGTTCACTTGAGTGTCAACTGTAAATGTTTATGCTTCACTCTGATGCGAGACGCCAGATGTACTGCGAGAGGATGGCGAGGTCAAACAGAAACAAAGAGAGAGAAGGGAAGACAGAGAGGAAGAGAGAGATGGAGAGAAAAGAGAGGGAAAGAAGGAGAATAGGAGATGGACAGTCTGTGGGTGGGGAGGGAGGAATGGGGGGAACTGAGAGGATAGGGAGGAAGAGAGGGGTTGCTGGAAGGTCAAAGTGATGACAGGAATGTGGGGCTCCCGCCAACAGGTGAGACAGCCTCTAACCCTCATACAGAAGGCTGCAGTCAGAAGCCCTCTGCCCGTTTATAACATACATGTTGTGTGTGTGCCCTTGTGTGTTCCTCACGCGTGAAGAGACAGCATTCGGCTCGGCATACAGATTCAGCGCCGCCGCAGTGTCGACAACACACTTCCACGCTCCAACGGGTTTCTCATCCAGCCCGGTTATGTGCCCAGACTGCTACATCCTGTACGGCTTCCGAGGTTCCGTCTCCCCAAGGCCGGAGACTATTACAGCCTCCTGCAGCAAGACACCCTCACTGTCTCAGTGGGACCACCAAACTCAGTGCAAGCAATTCAGGTGTTTGGCCATTGATCTGACACACTTATCCACAATGACTTTCTGGAGCAATTAAGTTCAAGTGCCATTCTAAATTAAAAGAGTGGTCTGATAACATGGACAGGGGAGGCAGTGGGAAATTCAACATTCCTCAGATTGTGAGTTCAAATCCCAGTTGGGGTTATATGGAAAATTCAGTACTTAGTGGTCATGTGAAGTGTAACATATTTGCAGGTTCTGTCTTTTTGTGTAATAGAGCACAGCACTTGGGTTGTGGTTTTGAATAAAACATTTGCAAACTCTTTACTGTATGTCACTCTGAATAAAAGTGTCATGTAAAATGTAGATTGTGAGAGATTCTGAGCTGGGAAGAAAAGAACTAAAGAGAAAGGAAAAGTGGGCCATAAGGATGAGACAGAATATGAGACACAAACACGTGAAAAGAAAGAGAGCGCTAAAGAGTGAATGAAAAATTCAGAGCCACAGCCGGATATATTCTGAGACATTTCGACCGAGAGAGGCCACAGAGAAGTGTACAGAGTGTGATTAAAGGGTGTGTGCTTAAAGAGAGTGTGCTTAAAGAGAGTGTGCTTAAAGAGAGTGTGCTTAAAGAGAGTGTGCTTAAAGGGAGTGTACTTAAAGAGTGTGCTTAAAGGGAGTGTTCTTAAAGGGAGTGTTCTTAAAGGGAGTGTTCTTAAAGGGAGTGTTCTTAAAGGGAGTGTTCTTAAAGGGAGTGTTCTTAAAGGGAGTGTTCTTAAAGGGAGTGTGCTTAAAGGGAGTGGGCTTAAAGGGAGTGGGCTTAAAGGGAGTGGGCTTAAAGGCTAGTGTGCTTAAAGGGAGTGTACTTAAAGAGAGTGGGTTTACAGTTGAATGGGTGCATTCAGCCACAAGTCCCAATTGGACATCGCATTGTGCAGAAATTGAGGGCTATTTATTTGCATTAATGGATAATACATTGTTCCGCATGTGGGTCTCTGAATATACAGATTTAAATGACATGTTTCATAGGGGATGCAGTGGCCTGTGGGTGAAGTTAAAAGATGATTGGAAATGGAGAGAGAGAGAGAGAGAGAGAGAGAGAGAGAGAGAGAGAGAGAGAGAGAGAGAGAGAGAGAGAGAGAGAGAGAGAGAGAGAGAGAGAGAGAG
>JACXGJ010005651.1:25865-38191 GCA_016801105.1 Esox niger | reverse complement strand
CGTGTTTTTTCCAACTGCCGACGGTGTCGCCATTTCTCATTTCACCCGTTTTTGTGCGTACGCCTGGGTCAGAGCTTGCGTGAAGGACCGCACATTTTACCGTCAAGTTTGCTTTTTATAAATACCAACTATTGCGTAGAGAGCGGCGTACGCCTTCTTTTGTGCGTACGCAACGTTTATAAATGAGGCCCCTGGTCTCCAGACCTGAACCCAATAGAAAGTCTTTGGAGGGAGCTGAAAGTCCGTATTGTCCAGCGACAGCCCCGAAACCTGAAGGATCTGGAGAAGGTCTGTATGGAGGAGTGGGCCAAAATCCCTGCTGCAGTGTGTGCAAACCTGGTCAAGAACTACAGGAAACGTATGATCTCTGTAATTGCAAATAAAGGTTTCTGTACCAAATATTGAGTTCTGCTTTTCTGGTGTATCAAATGCTTATGTCATGCAATAAAATGCAAATTAATAAATAAAATAAAATTCAATGATTTTCTGGATTTTTGTTTTAGATTCCATCCATCACAGTTAAAGTGTATCTGTGTTAAAAAAATTACAGACCTCTACATGCTTTGTAAGTAGGAAAACTGCAAACGCAGCAGTGTATCAAATACTTCTCCCCACTGTAGTTTTCGGTATTGGTTTTTGTGTTTTTTTTCTGTTTTTTATATTTATATATATATATATATGAGTATTTTTTTATTCATGCAGAAGTAGCTGAGGGGTTGGCTGCAGCTAATGAGGATCCTAATGAAATACAAAAAATTATGTTGATTTACAAATGCTCAGAAGCTGTTTGTCACCTAACCAGGAGTTGAAAGAGGAATTCACCAGGATCCTGACCGCAAACAACCCTCACGCCCCTCAGAATATTGTCCGTTACAGCTTCAAGGTGAAGTATTTCAAACCAAGATTATAGGAACAACGTATTTTTATTTAACGTCATTTAATTATTTTTTTCATGATGAAAATACAAGAGCATTATCCAATACGTTGTGTTCTTTTAGGAACGTTCCTATAAACCCATCAGCAGTGTAGATCAATTGGCTGTACACTTGTTTCTGGAGGGTAACCTGTTGCACCGGGACTCAGACGAGGCACGCAGACAGAAGGCAAAACAAGGCCTCCATGACGGTAGGTAGGGATTCTGTAACTTCTGTGTGAATCAACTGCTGCCTTTATAAGAGCATGTAGGACTTCATCTCAATTTGGCTTTGATGGAAACAAAATATGTCGATTATCATTTCAGAAAAGGTTACAGTTGTAACTGAAACTGAAGATGAAAAACCTGAGACTCCGGTAGGAAAGCACCTATTTTATTATTTTAACAAAGAAATTGGTATAATGGCATACATTTGGTAATTTTTATTACCAAAGACCCTAAGACACATGAGTGAGAATTGTTCATTTTCCCTCAGTTCCAGGCAGCAGGTGGAGAAGATGCTGGAGACGTGGATGAGGGCGGGGGAGAGGACAGAGCTCACAGTGTGGATTCCAAGACTGGCAAGAAGGAGCAGAAACTCACCAACCAGTTCAACTTCAGTGAAAGGGCCTCTCAGACCCTTAACAACCCACTTAGGGTGAGGGCCAAAGCAGACTACGCCACAAAAAGCATGGATTGCCTATAACAATGTGGAAGGACAAACCTGTTTTGAAACGATGATCCCAGTTCTAATCTGCTGAACTCCTTTTCAGGAAAGAGGATGTCAGACAGAGCCTCCTCCTCGTGCAAGCTTCTCCGCTACTGCCAATCAGGTGAGAAATGCACCGTTTGTGGTATGATGATTCTCAGTATTTGCTGTGCTCAAACAGGACCCATGCTAAGGCTTGTGATACAAATGGATAACCCCTCTGCTTCACTTTCTGCAGTGGGAGATCTATGATGTGTATTTGGAGGAGCTGCAGAAGCAGGAGAAGAGCAAAGAGAAGGCTAAAGCCGTCCCCAAAAAGGAAGACGACAAAGGCAAGAAGAAGCTGACTCTGGTAGAGACCCAGGTAAACATCAAGTGAACAATTATTTACATCAGCTTTAAAAAAGATTTACACTTCTTGTTGACCAATTTAAGGTAAACAACTTAAACACCTTTTCCCCGTTGCTTTTTCAGAGTGACGACATCAACAAAGTGGCTAAGGTGGCCAAGATCATAGAGCGGATGGTTAACCAAAACACGTTTGATGACATTGCTCAAGGTCCTTTTCTCCTGTGCAACATTGTATTTCAGCTACATAGTCTCTACAATGGTAGGAAATATAACCTCTTTTCCCAAACCACTTTTAGACTTCAAGTACTTTGAGGATGCTTCTGATGAGTTTCGGGAACAGGATGGTACCCTTCTCCCCCTTTGGAAGTTTCAGTACGACAAAGCCAAGAGGCTGTCTGTCACTGCCCTCTGCTGGTCAGTCTGCTTAAATTACAAAAACATTAACACTACTGGGTTTCACAATCACCTATTGCAATGAAGACTGGCCACAAGATTAACTTCAGCTGATCTCATGCTAAACCCTCAATGTGTGCTAGATTCACATGTGCATCTGATTTAAATTGCAACTATCCCTCAACTGCTTCTTCATGCAATGTCAGGGTCATATTTTAGTTGTTATTGCAACCAAACTTTGTCCTACATAATGCAGGCCAATTATTAAAATAAATAAATTTTATTTTCTTATCCACTATATAGAATCTATATAGTGGATTTGCGTAATACAGGCTATATCTATATTCTATTCTATTATATATTATAGATATAGCCTGGTCTATATATTGTTTGAATGGAAAGATCCTGGTGTTCATTATAATTTATTAGTAATAATGTAAGGCCACTTGTCTTAGTGGAATATGTTAAATAGCTTTCTTAGGCGTGGTCCAGAGGTCTACGCTGCTGCCTCTGCTGAGCTGTTGCCCCATGGGTTTGAATCCAGCCCCTTGCTCCTTCAGCGGCAGAATTTTTTTTAAATAGAATTCAAAGTGAAAAGTAGGCACATATATTTCACATTTGAAACTAAATGGTGATTGTTTTGTATATCTAATACCAAATATCACATATGTACTGTTTGGTTCTGTGTGGCTCATTCATTCCATTTAAAACATTGAGTTAATGATTAACTAAACAACAAACTGCACTTTAATTATAGTCTCCCTGTTCTTCATCAGGAATCAAAGTTACAAAGATTTGTTTGCCGTGGGCCTTGGATCATGTAAGTACATGAGGTCTATCAAAACGGCAGCCTTATTCTTGGACCGGGTGAATTAGGTTGAACACGTTTATTATGGTGTACCTTCCACTCCGACTCCTTCCAGACGACTTCACCAAGCAGGGGCGTGGGATGCTCGTATTCTATTCACTGAAGAACTCTACCTACCCTGAGTACATCTACCCCACAACGTCAGGCATCCTGTGCCTGGACATCCACCCAGACCTTCCCTATCTAGTCGCCGTGGGCTTCTACGATGGCTGCGTGGCCGTCTACAACCTCAAGGATGAGAGACCGGAGCCCGTCTACAAGAGCAGCGCCAAGTCGGGCAAACACACTGACCCTGTGTGGCAGGTGTGTGTTAGATCGTCGCGTGTTTGGGAATGCATTAGCAGGCTGAGTAATGTGTGCGGCTTCTCTTTTCAGGTGAGGTGGCAGAAAGACGACATGGACAACCATCAGAATTTCTTCTCTGTGTCATCTGATGGCCGTGTGGTGTCTTGGACACTTGTCAAGGTACCTGAGTAATGAATTCACTTTCATCAGAGTGTGTTATAGTCGTATGTTGCATATTGGCATAAAGTACGTGTGCAACCATTAATATAGTGTGAGTGTTTGTCGGTAAGCATATTTCTGTGGATCATTTTGTTCTCGCAGTAGTTTTTATGTGGGTTTGTTTGCGTGCAGAATGAGCTGGTCTTCACAGACATCATCAAGCTGTCATTGGTGGGAGCTGTGTCAGAAGGCCCAGAGGGTGTGCCACCTCCCACCACGGGTAAGACCTGTCATCAACTGACGCACCACGTCATGCTGTTCCAAATAGGAATAAAGCACCATTTAGGTATTTTATCATGTCTTATGTCCAACAGCTTGTGGAACATCGTTTGATTTTCATAAGCAGATAAACTACCTCTTCCTGGTTGGCACGGAGGAGGGGAAGATTCACAAGGTGAGATTCAGCTGATTGTGTAATGAATACATTTTAGGTAATAATTTAGCTTCAGCTGAGAAGAGATGCTGACTATTGCTGTATTCTTTTGCTAAAATTTAGTATTTATTTTCTGGCAACTTATTCAGAAATGAATTGTCGGGGGTGTCCAAACTGTCTCCTAGTTGCTCCTCTGAGGAATGAAAGGGAGTTATGTTCTCTGGTTTGTAGAGTTGTTTGTGATATCCTGCTGGGCATCTGTGGCAACAGCGCTTCGTAAGCAAGTGTTGTCATTAGTGCTAGGCTTTGGGTTTGGCATAACCTCTTCCCAGCAGGACTTAATCTCCACTCTCAACAGTGCAGCCCAGCTGTTCAACTTGTTTTCTGATTTTGAAGAGTCTCAGATTGGTAGAGGTGTTTACTTGTAAATCATTGAAAATGAGTAGGCATATAATGGTTCTTGTTTTATCAATTTTGTATGTCATTTAATATTGCTTGGGACTAATGGGTGAACAAAGTTATTTTTACAGGATTTACTAAAATATAACTAGTTATCTGACACTAATTGGAATCACTAAAAGCTTTGTTTGCAAGACAAACAGCAGTTTGTTTTCTGTCGACTATAATCATCCTTCTGGAAAACAGGAACACAGACTTCTCCACATTGCAGCTGTTGCCCCCCAAGGAGAGATATGTAACATTCATTTCATGGGGAATTTCATCGCCTCTTTGAGGATTATAGAATGTTGGAAAATGACATGGCTTTGATTTCCTCTCCATTCATATGCAGTGTGGACTTCACTCTTGTTGACTTTCAAATTGAGCTGATTGCCCTGTTTAAAAACAGTCACTCCCACATTTCTATGGCTGAGTTCATTTTCAGAATATACTTGTGCTTTTTAAATCAACCTACATATACAAACATGGACCTTCTTTGATTTAAAGAAGTGCAGAGCCAACTTCACAGAGGTACAGCAGCATTGATGTGCATCAACAAAATGGACCGTCACCTGACCAATACAAATATTTTTAAAGATTTTCCAAGATTTACATTGATTTTTTGAGAGCCTGGATGGATTGATCTTATGAATAAATATCTGATAAAATAAATCACCTGCATTAGTGAGTCTAGCTTAAATTTGTCAGTTTGGGCTACATTCGTCAGTCAAAGCTAGCACCCTGGGCAGACCTCTCACATGGTAACTGTTTAAATGAGGAAGAAAGTATGGGCAGCTCCTCCAAAATTCCTCTGTTTGCTCCTTAACGGCAGACAGCTGTACATTTTGGCTGGCATCCACCCGCATCTGGCATTTTCCTCAAATGGTGTGTCGAGCAGTGGTGCAAAGAAAAACACTTACAGTAAAAGTATAAAAACACTCTTGCACACGCAAAATACACACATTACTTTATTTCTGTTTTTGTGGGGACCTGAAACCAGCCCTAACCCTCAACCTACAGCAGCTTCAAAAACGATTTAGAACTCAATTAAATGTATGTTTTGCCATCAACTTACACACAATCCCTAATAATTACTAATTCTAAAACATGTTTTTAGAAACTTGTGCCAATTCATTAAAAAATGAAAATTGTAATATCCTATATACATAAGAATTCCGTCCATTTATTCAGTACTTTTGGCAGGAATCAAAGCTTTATCTTCATGGGTTTGCCTCTACCAGCTGTGCACATCTGGATTTGGATAGTTTCTCCTGGGATTCCTTGCAGATCTTCACAGTCTTGTCAGATTTGATGAGGAGTGTTGGTGAACTGTGATCTTCAGTTTTTCAAGGCCAGGCTTTGTTTGGGCCACACAAGAACATTTATAGACTTGTCCTGAATCCACTCCAGTGTTGTCTTGGCTGTGTGCTTTGGGTGGTTGTCATGCTGATCAATTGTTCTTTGCCCCAGTCTGAGGTCCTGGGCACTCTGGATCAGATTTTGTACAAGAGCCTCTGTGTTTTGGTCTGTCCATCGTTCCCTCAATCCTGACCAATCTCCCAGTCCCTGGCGCTGAGAAGCATACATATAGCATTATTTTTCCACCACTATGCTTCACCAAACTTTCTATGCTTTAGGAATTTGTTTACTGTAATTCAAACAGGAAACTCGAGTATTGACCCCAGTGCATTAACCGCTGTGGTTGATACATCTTTCAAAATCCGTGTAGAAGCTGCGGTTTATAAACAGACTTTATTGTCCAGTCAATGGAATTTGCCACTGATGGATTTCGGTAAAGTTCTAGAGACATCTTAAGGATGATCAAAGGTCATAGCATGCATCAGAGGTCAATTTGTAGGCTCAATGCGAAGGGTTTGAAGACTAAGAAATTTGAGATTTAAGTTCATTTTCAAGTTATTGCAACAAATTTCAAACAAACATTTCATCTTTGTTATGGGATACTGTGTAGACTGATGGACGAAATAGTCAATTATGAAATCAGTCCATAATGTGGAAAGTGAAGGAACTAGAAGACTCTCTGAAGCCATCGAAATGTAATTTTCCCTAGAGGGACCTGGCCAAAAAGGTCCCCACAGTTACACTTCTGAGACTAGGATCTCACACACACGCCACACATGCACACACCCACACTGAAGAGCTTTTCAGAGGGATTGTGGGTTAAATAAGGTTTCATTATGCTCAGCTACAGTAACAAGACACTGATATTCACCTCAATCGGAAAGCTCATAAAGAACTGCCACTGTCACAGCCTCAAGGGGCCTGCAGCTCACTCTACTGAGAATTTGTCCTAAAGCTATGCTAATTATGATTGTTTGCCCAATATGCTAGCTTGCTTTGCTCACTGTAATGTTATAGTTTAGTTAGTGTATGCTAATTACGGTTTTGGGCTGATTACAAGCTTGCTGTCACAGCCAATTCTGAATGTCCTTGCTGACTGTGCAAGCTAATTAGTGTCTCTTTAATGTGTTGTTGTGGTATTGTTGCAATAGCGCTATATCAATATTGGGTGGGAGTGTTTCATCACATGAGCAATCTGGTGTAAATCACCATAAGCCTACAGTAAGGAGTGTTTGATATGTTTTTGAAAACTCTACAATACATGTATTTTACATTGAAACAAGTTGTAATGAAGACCTTTTATAAATGCAATAGACACTAAAAAGATTTCTGAGACGCTATCTTCTTTCTGTAAAATTGTTGCACACACAGACACAGCTGTGGGTGTTATATCAGTTCCTATCTGTCACCTCTTGTTGAGAAACAGCCACCCCAGGGAGCTCCTGGGAGAAGTGTAATATCTTTTCTGTGACTTCTTCACTTTCTATCCCCTTAAGAGCAACAGGCCATTTAGTTCTAAGATTTCACTTTGATTTATACCTTTAATTTTAGTCTGAGACTTTCTCAAGGCTCTTACTGCTTTCACTCCCTGCATTCTGTTACTGGTAGCATGCAAATGATGCAGCTGGAAATAGTTATAGTTGTGCTCAAAAGTTTGCATACGCTTGGAGAATTGGTAATATATGTACCATTTGTAAAGAAAACATGAGTGAGCAGACAAATTATATTTTCTTTCTTTTGGGATTCACATTAAACTCTAGGTCATAACATAATGGCACAATCTTAAAACAAAACAAAATAACAAAGAGAAAAAACGTCTGACCCATGTTCAAAGGTTTGCATACTCTTAGTTCTTAATACTGTGTATTGCCCCCAGAGCACTTTTTCCAGAGCACGTGAAAGCTAACAAACTAATTGACTATTATACATAGACACTATTTGCAATGTAAACAACAGGTGTGGGAAATTCACCTTTAATTGCCATTTTCACCTGTGTGTGTCACCTTGTGTGTCTGTAACAACTCCAAACATTAAAGGAAATGTAAACTTTTGATCAGGGCCATTTGGGTGATTTCTGTTATCAATATGATTTAAAAAGGAGACAAACAACGATGTGATAATAATTGGCTTCATATGATCCCTAATCCTTCAATAAAATACTTTTTTTGCACATATTTCAAAATTCATGCCAAAATGTCACAATTTCTGACAGGGTTTGCAAACTGATGAGCACAACTGTATGAAATACTGAGGAATTTTGGATCTGGAGAGGTTTATGAGTTAATGTGATGATTGAGTCCAAACTACTCTACTGTTTATTGCTGTGTCTTTTCCAGTGCTCAAAGGCCTACTCCAGCCAGTTCCTGGAAACCTACGATGCTCACAACATGGCGGTGGATGCAGTAAAGTGGAACCAATTCCACCCTAAGGTCTTCATCTCCTGCAGCTCTGACTGGACTGTTAAGATCTGGGATCACACGATCAGGTATATATGCTCTCACCGATATGATCCATGGTGTTGCCCAATTCAAACAGGTTCAGACGGTCAAGGTTAACTTGTTCACAGTTCATGTGAAAATTACAGTTGGAGTTGACTAGACAGCAGAATGAAATCTTGAAAAAATTTATTTTGAAATGACAGGCTAAAAGGGCCTGTATGAAGCCTAGATCTTTTTTCAACTTCCCCCCCAACTACTTCATTGTATTGTTTTAAAAAGAACAAGATTTTCATTTATGTCACTTTTCTCAACACATTTAATTTGGAAATAATGTAATTTGCCTGTTAGAAAACTTGCCTAACTAAATTAATAAATAATTAAACTATAATAATAATTATCTAATCACCTCTACAGTCCAGACTGTCCAGTCAAACTTTGCTAAGCCTTTTCTCACAAAGCCCATGTTGATGACTTTACAGAGAGCCACCAGCAGAGGCCATATACACAGATTGTAACTGTTATTTAAAGGAGTTCAGTAGTGTTCGTTGTGTTGAGTGTTAAAACAGAAATAAATGATTTTGTCTGCTTTGGTTGACTGTGTGGTGGCAAATCACTGATCTCGTAGCGCCTGTAAGTATCACTCCACAATCATTTGTTCAGCAGCTTTAGCCATAAAACCTGGTGTGATATCACATCTTGACAGGTATTACAACATCAAGTGTTTTTCAGAAACCCCCTGAAAGCTGAATAGTGTTGATTCAACATTGTTTATGGGGCATGGTTAAAGAAGTTAGCTATTAGTTCAAGAAACTTGGGTTTTGAAGAGTAGTCCATTTGGACACTTTAATGGCCTTGTGAATAGGATTATATGGATTGATTAGGTTGTCATCCCTTGCAAATCCATCTATTTGAATGGGCTGAGCAATGACTCATTTGTCAAATCTAGCATGAGTCGTGAAATGTTGAAGTAGGTTACATAAATCAGGGCTTCAGCCTGCTGCATGTGAGAAACCAATTGAATCCACACATCTGTCATTAATCAGTGCTTCAGCCTGGCTGAATGTGAGAAACTGCCTGAATCCACACATCTGTCATTGATTGGTCTAATCTGCCATCTGTCTGTATACATACAGTCCCCTCCCAAATGATTGGCACTCTTACAGATGACCAATCAAGTCCGTTTCAAATAAACTACCTGGGTAATTACCTATATTTTCATGAGTAATGATTTTATATTAAAATTGTATATTACACTTGCTCAGTAGTAATGTGACAATTATTGTAATTCTTCAATACATCTTAAGAATTTTTTATTTGAGTTCTGAGTTCAAAATAAAGGCCCAATATTTTTTAAACATGTTGCTGGCAGCAAATAAAAAAAAATGCTACTGGCATCAAATTCATGTATTATTCCAAAACCAATAACATTTCTCAGTTTCAACATTTGCTATGTTGTCTTTGTACTATTTTCAATTAAATATAGGGATAAATGATTTGCACATCATTGTATTCTGTTTTTAACTGCATTTTACCTAGCATCCCAACTCTTTTGGAAATGGGGTTGTAATTAAAGAATGTCAATGATGTACTCATTTATCTTTGAAAAAACATACAATAGAGGCTCAGTCCCATCTTTCACCTTTTTACAGAAAGAGAGGATGATTGTTATTGTTTTAACTGTTGCTGATTGTCAGTTTAACACCTGATGCCACTTGTCACTCCAGAGTCCAGCCCATGTAATGTGTGGCATGACCCTTTAATGTTTCTGTATGTTCATGAATTGGATCATGTCTTCTTGGTCATCTTACATGTTGCCAGTGATCTAGGAAAATACATTCTACGTCAGGAACATCAACTTGTCATATATACCTAATGATTCCTCTGCAGCATGATCTGTTGGCCTTTATTTAGACTTTGTAGACGTCTGTCTCATTAACAGAATAATGGCTACATGTTTTGTGTACACCTTATTTGCCCCTATGACCTGCACTGACAAAACGTTCCCAACCTTGTATGATAAAAAAAAAGCCTCACAAGAGTTTAGAGAAGCAGCCTATGATGTATTTCTCCTCATCTTTAAGGGATTTCTTTTAATCTTGGTTTCATAGACTTAGCATTAATGTTGCATCTGGATCTCTAACCAGGTCTTTACTTTTCAATGTCCCTGTCTTGCTCTGTAGGACCCCAGTGTTCATCTTTGATCTGAATGCAGCTGTGGGAGATGTAGCATGGTCTCCATACTCCTCCACTGTGTTTGCTGCAGTCACCACAGATGGGAAGGTAACTTCCAAAGACCCTTTCCTTTCAGAATATCTTAATTATACTCAGTTATATTCTAAATAGTTGAGGTACTACAGACATTTTCCTGACTTGTGTCTTTTCCAGATCCTTTAACTCTGATCAAACACAGCACAACATACATGCTTTATATCAGTGGATGTGCATGAGTCAAATTAACACAGTAAAAAGAAAATGTACCACAAACACACACAGAGCTATTTATAACAGAGCATGATGTCACCACACTATACTGAACTCCACACTCTGCTTAACACTTATCTATGATAAATCACTTTTTGGAGGGGCAGCAAACCGTGGTAGGCATTAATCTTTCTATATTCATTTATTCAGGAATATTTCTAAAACGATTACTCTCATATTGCAAATGACAGCCTACTTCTAGTACAAAGGTATATTTTACGGAGATACAAAAGAAAAACATCTATAAGAATTGCCAAGGCTGGTTTTGTGGAGTCAGTCCAAGTGTCTGTCTACTGATGTGATTCTACAGTGGCCAAACCGGTCTGTTGCTACAGGATGAGCTGTGGGGCTGAAAATGAACCGTGTCACAAAGTGCTATGAAACACCTGTACTGTCACTTTGTCTACAAGCAGACAGGAAGACACTGAAATGTGCATGCTGCGGTCTGAACACTGGATTCTCTACTCCTGGTCTTTGGATCTCCCCACATAATTCACCGCTAATAATAGTCAAAAAGAAGCAATTGCCTAAAACATCTGGACTGAGTCACAGTACACAGAAAATGCTAAACTCAACATCTATTTCATTCGGTTATCTTGTATTTCCCTTGACTCAATGGAAGTAAGAAAACCTTCCCAAGTGTCTCATATGTAAGCAATAACACATGAGACTGTGTTGCCAAGGAAGAAAATAAGTTTCTGAGTATGCTGTCCAAGTACCGTGGTGCTAATGACAGCTAGCTGGAATCTAGAGTTCTTGCTGATGGCCTTGTTCCAGCTAGCTATGTTTACACCATGGACATGGAACAATAACTGGCTTCTGTAGCTAGCTAGCAAGTCCACCTCTGGGACAAAGGTATTGGTTAAGGGAGTCTTATGTCTTTTTTTTTTTTTTTTTTACAGATGAGGCCAAATAAATTGTCTTCCATGTTGAGTTATGGACATCACATACAGTTACAGGGAATTTGGATAACGGAATTATCAAAGGCTGGTATTCGTTATATATTTACAAACAATATGGACTTGGATTATCAATATATTCATTCATCACAAAGGTTATATTCCTTTGCACTGATTTCCCAGCTGTCCACTCAGTAACAACGTAAGTGTTAATCTTTCGATCACCCCTACTTCAGGATAACAAGGCAAACTACACAATGAATGTGTAGCAGTATTAATTGCAACATTACATAAAAATTATATCCGTTTTAACAGTATTTATGTAGATAGTGATAGTATTTACATACCGTATTTACATATTTTAATATTGCGTGTGTGTGAATGTCTGTTTGTAATGGTTGTGTGACTGTACAGTGTGTGTAACGTGTACTCTGGTTTGCAGAGAGGTTGTAGGTGGTCAGACAGGTCAAGTACTCTGCAGTCTGATGGCTTGAGAGGTTGCAGGTGGTCAGACAGGTCAAGTACTCTGCAGTCTGATGGCTTGAGAGGTTGTAGGTGGTCAGACAGGTCAAGTACTCTGCAGTCTGATGGCTTGAGAGG
>JACXGJ010005651.1:0-25765 GCA_016801105.1 Esox niger | reverse complement strand
CGTCTGGCTGGGTATGAAGGGTCATCAATAATGCTGCAGGTTTTGGTCAGGCATCATTTTGGATAGATGTCGTGTGTGGATGGGAGCACAGCCCCAGTGATGCATTGGGCTGTCTTTACCATCTGTTCAGAGGGCCTCGGGGTCATGTGCCAGCAGTTCTTGTACCAAGCTGTGATGCAGCTGGTCAGGGTGCTCTTAAAGAAGCAAGGATGGTATTTGGAGAGGAACCAGGATGCCAGGCCCAATTCCCTTACTCAAGCATCCATGGTCACAGCACCATCAGGCCTATCACATTATGTTTTCTTCTCTAAAGTTAAAACTTATCATACAACAAAACATTGCCAAACTACTACCCAAAGGACTGCAATGTAGCTTCAGTATTTTATTCCTACCCTATTCCTACAGTCACTTCCATGAGTGATGGCAGGACAAGAGGTGAGCAGCATCCTTCCTTTAGATTTTAGAATGTCAACACTGGCTGTGTGGGTGGCTGGCTTTGTCCCTAATGACCAAAAATCTGCCTCTCAAGCGTGACGTGTCGTTATTGTTGTTTTTGGCGTAACCTGCTAAGAATAGGCCAGCTGGGCTCGCTGCTGTGACCGACCGATCGCCGGCTGGCCCGGCTCTGGTGAGTCAGCGCAAGCTGTGTGTGTGTCTTTGCGTGTGCATGCTTGTGTTTGTGTATGTGTGTGTATTTGTGTTTGTTGGGTGAATGGTCCAATTTGCAGCTATACTAAATGTCAGGATCCCTGCGCTTTGACTGCACAGCCCAGCATTTAAGCCACACCCACCTGACCAATTTTCCTTTTAATTTTGGGGTTATTGAGTATATGTCTGGTTTACTGAGCAGAAATGTGTAAAATGTCTGTGTAGCTTTCACGCAATAGCAGTGAACACTGAGGTTGTACCCACTTTAAGTTACACTGTAGCCAATAAACTAGCATGTCTACTTGAGCATAATTTAGGCCTATACAAGTGCCCTAGAAACAAACAGTGGAATAGCTGTTCATTTTAATTATGTTGCCTACAGGTGCCTGATTTTAAATTGGAACAGAAAAGTAATGCTTTACCGATTTAAAGCAAATACAATTATACATACTGTAAAATTAATCAAATTAAGCATAATTTATACAACAACTTTGAGGTTTTAAAAATAGACGATATTTGAATAAGCATTTCATGACAGCATGGACAGGGCATCATAGGCAGAATAGATGGATTCAGTTTAAGAAAATATTTATATATTTTGCTTGGTATTCAGATAAATAGAATGTTTTTACAAATCAGTCAAAGATTTCTTGTAAAACAACTTCACCTTTTGGACAACATGAGAAATACTTGTTTATCTGTATTGTAGTAATGCCCATTCATGTTCTCTGTGATTGCTTTTGATTATAATGTGTTTGTATTCCAAATCTGCATAAATGTAAATTATTTTGCCATAATACCGGATTCAACCCTTAGAGACCCAGGTCTCAGCTTGATTTTTTTGTACAAATATTTTAAAATGTTTGATTGAATCTGAAATCTTAGTGTTTTTACTTGCAAATATAACAAATATTTTCTGTTTTTAAACAGTTACCTAAGAGTTTTGCAAAATAATGTACCTTAATGTATGTATTTTTGACGTTTATTCCACAGACTTTTCATTTTTTGTGTAAATTGTAATTGTGCTTGTTTAATCCAAACTTCTTTATTTTTTGTAAATAGTGGTATATTCATGGTCTAAATTTCATTGTGCAACTGTTACATTAATCAGAGATTTATTATTTATCTTGATACATTTTGACAACTGTTGATACATCCTGTCCGAATTGTTTGAATGGAAGACTTACAGATACACCCTCAGTTGTACTGTATAGTCTCAAACTCTGTCTGGAATGCTCCCCAGATGGTCTGATTTGCATTTCTACTAAGAATCTCTACTTGCTGAATTTGTTTGTCACATAGAGGTTACCAGCTGGAGCGGTTCATGGTCAAACAACACGAGCTTCGACCAATTGATTCCCCTTGCATTTGTTTGTTAGATGACAGTTCCCTTTCTATTGTCTGCTTTTTCTCAGGTCCATGTCTTTGACCTTGGTATCAACAAATATGAAGCCATCTGTCAGCAGTCAGTGGTGGCCAAGAAGAAGACCAAACTCACTCATATCGAGTTTAACCCTGTCTACCCCATTGTTATCGTGGGAGACGATAGAGGCTATGTCACCAGCCTCAAACTCTCACCTAACCTGCGCAGCAAACCCAAGGTAAGAGCCTGTAGAGCACAACAACTCTTACTACTAAAGAAAAAAGTCACCAAATTAGGTTTACAGAAGCTGTTAGGCCATGCACAACAGAACCTGTATGAAACACTGCAATTAAACTTCAGGGATATCAATCTGTCCAGTTAGGAAGCTTAAGTGATTGTGAATCAATGTCTCCTGTTTTGGTGCAAATGAAAGTGACAACAGGTGCACTGGAGAGGCAACAGCAAGACAACCCCCATAAAGGGAATGGTTAAGCAAGAGGTGGCCACAGACAATCCTCTCCTTATCCTTCCTGACTGATTCTAGTTTTGTGTTTTGCTAGTGTCCTTATCACTACTGGCAGCATGACGTGGTATCTGCAGCCTATACAGGTTGCACAGGTAGTCCAGCTGGAGACGTTCTGATGTACATGGTCTGACGAGCCCAGTCAATTCTAATTGTCCTGCTAGAAAAACACAGCTTTGAAGCCTGAATTCCATTAACCAGATTAGGCCCATGGGCCCAGGCAACACCAGTGTCAACTCATCAGAATGCCTCCCAACTGGCCCCTTATCAGTCTCATGTGGTCCTGATAGCTGGCGGGAAAAACAGGTCAGCGCCAAAGGGGTAGGATGTTTAAATATCCCTTAATTCAAGTTTTGTGTGGCCTAAAAACTCTTGTTCAATTGTCTTCAGCAACAATGCAGATTCCAGATTCCAGACTTTACCGATCTAAACTCATGAATTAACCTTGGTCATAAATCGATCAGGTGAAATTCCAACTTTAAATAAGTATAGCCTAATATCGATGATTTGGAGATGGAGAAATGGACTGGATGGGGAGATGGGTTAAGAGATGGGTTCCTATTGTCTCTGTTTCTATGCCTGTTACTATTGCAGTCTATAAGCATTAAAATTAAGGATCAGGAAAGATTCTGTATGAAGGAATGGTCAAAGATGCCTTCCAAAGTCTTCCAAATATAGGAAAAAGATGTTGAAAGTACTGAATAATCACTTCATTTTTCATTGTAAAATTAACATCTATGCTGGAGCAAAAATGTATTCAGGGATTCACATTATAATAATTCTAATATAACAATTTACATTATTATATTTTATATGTGAGAATTCTGTTTGAAGGTAAAGCATTCAGTCAGTCCAAAGCTCCTGGCTATTAATTCTTTTTGACAGTTGACTCACAGTGGCTGAGCCAGGTCACGTATTTTCCAGTCCTTAATAACATTATGACATGCTGACGCCCAGCCTTTTTCTGAGTGCCTCAGTGAGAACCCCCCAAAAAACAGACAAAGCCAAATGCTTCCAGTTGGCATACGTAATGCTCCAAAGTGGAAAAACAATGGTTGATTTATTTCCTTTCATATGCTTTAGGCCAACTGCACTTTTGCATTGTCACTATGCTTCATTTTTTATAGGACAACTTTGCTGTAACCACCATACTGTATATGTGTGTCTGGCTTCTGCACCAACAAAAAGGCACGTCAAGCAGATCAAATTATCTGAAATGCCCTCACCGAAACCATAATACAATAAATTACAATACCATTTTTTTTTCTGCTAGGCTCTTTATTATTAATCATAATTGTTGAATAATATTCTTTGTGAATATGCTGTCAACAGATGCAACCCAGCCATTCATTCAGTTGCGTAGATTATATTGAACCTCAGAACTTATTGAACGAAGGTCAGTAGCAACCAAAACACGAGAAAGCATGAATTAATTAGGAAAACATGTACATTTAAATGAAAACACGTAAAATGTACTAAATGTTTGGTTACGTTGTTGTTTGTATACTGTGACATAAAACCTCAGGTGGTCATCCTTTAAAATGTCTCAACACTCTCATACAAACACACACATTTTTCTCCCCCTATAATTGCTACACATGTACCACCACATAGTGGAGTCGGAAGAAATATCCATTGTTCAGGGATACACTATCATCCACCTAGCTTCCTTTTCCTCCGAAAAACTGGATGAGTCCATTGCCTCTGGCATAGTCCTTCAAAAAACACAAACAGTTGACTGAAGTGTATGTATGCTATGAATGGCTCAATAAGGGAATACTACCTTTCTCTACTACATTTCTACTCTTTTGTCCAGTTAGCATCAGTTGTTTCTCTTCTTCTGTTTAACCAGATAATCCATTTATGAAATGAAGACTGCTATTTGGTAAAAATCTCTTTTCTTGCACTAAGATCAGTTTGTTTTTGGTCCAGGCAACTAACTCTGAAGAAAAGCAAAGCTGACATGGAGGCTCTGATAGTGTTGGCTAATTAGTTATAGTGTTTGTAATCACTGGGCTGTCTATAACCTCAGGGCAATGAAAGAAGCCTCTGACATTAATGACAACACAAAGTGTGTGCTGAAGGGCTTTTGAAGTGTATGTGTTACAGTTAATGTAGATATATTCAGTTCAACAACCATTTTCTACTCTGTTACTGTTGTAAAAAGGCAGCATTCCCTAAATTGCATATGGGCCGATTTCATGGACACATTAAACCTAGTCTGGGGCTACAAAAGGATTTGGCGTAATTTTGTCTGGAAAACAATAATAAATGCCATTCTGGTGCATGTCTAAGTGCCATCCACCCCCTGGCCCATCCACCGTCTGACCCATCCACAGTCTGACCCACCCACCCTCTGGTTGGTGACACAAACTTTTCAGTAGGACCTTATCGGTCTAGCATCATAACAAGATAACCGGTAAATGCCAGTAAAACAAGGAGATTTCTACACTGTCCATACACTATTGCTCAACAGGTTGGAGACAGATTTTCTTTTACATTTATGGGTTCCTAAAAACCGTTAGAGGAATAGACCACATCCATATCGACAGAAGCACCATCCCAAATCTAGTACAGCATGTGAACAGAACATCCTTTGATTCATTTCATTTGTAGGTGATATTTGATGGTAAGAAGATGCTTCTGATTGTGATGGCAAGTTGGGATGACTCATTGGTTACATTGTTGTATTTTATTTTGCGGCATTGTATATTCCCTACATACATGGCCAAAAGAAGACCTTATTAATTAGGGCCGTTTGGAAATGCCAAGATTGTGCATGAGCAATGACACTAAGAATGATTTGTATTTCAGCAACAGCATGATCAGTGAAATGACACATTTTCCATGTTCATGACCGTTCTAAATTCCTTCTTTGATTACAAATGTGGGACAGTTTTTAGGCAGTATTGATTAGGCTCCTGGTTTGTATTATAAGTCTGGTCTGTTTGGTAGGGTGGCAAAAAGGAAGCCATTAGTCAAGCTCACCCCTGTAATCCAGTTTGAAGTACGTCAAAGTGTACACAGGAGATCCTACCGCAGAAAGGTTTTCGGCCATGATAAAAACCAGTTCTTTGCACAAATCCAACAAAGCGCATCAACCAAAAAACACCATTCATACTGTAAAGCTTGGTGTAGCAGCATCATGTTATGGGCATGGTTCTCATATTCAATACAGATGGGACAAAGACTAGAAAAATGGGCAGTAAAAGTCCTTGAAGTAAACCTATGATCTGCAAGAATGCTAAAATTGGGATAAAAGTTCATGTCCTTGAGTGGCCCAGTAAGAGCCCTGCCTGAAATCCAATTAAAAATGTGTGGCTTGACTTTTTCTCGCATGAATTTTTTTTGGGTGCTTCTACCAAGTACTACACAGAGGGGTAGGACTTATACAACTACAATACATAGGTAGTGTATATTTAATATCCAGGAAGGTTCAAAACTATTGGGCCATCTGATAAAATTGTTTAAAGCTATTTAAATGGGCAAGTTGAAGACGGGAAACAGAGGACCAAAAAGCTGAATTTGAAACAGTACACATTTTACAGCTCTATTTACATATATAGCCATCATGTATATGGTATTTACATACAGTAAGTGCCATCAACATTTAGAATTTCCTCCCGCAACACAAATGCAAGCATATGTGTTTCACTGGTAGAAGAGGGCCATCTACATTTCCTGGTTGTGAGCAAACTATAATGTCCAGAATTTATAGCAATGATCAGCCAGAAGCAGCCATTGTTTTACAATCTTTTATAGACTAGCTAGTAAGCTCCAGAGAATCTGTAATACTAGTAAACAATTTGACAGGAAATTAGGGCTCCCATTAGGCCGGGGGGGTCAAACCGGTTCCATGGAGGGCCGCGTGTCTGCAGGTTTTTGGTTTATCCTTTAAATGTGTTCCCAGTTCAGACCTCAACAGCCAGGTGAGGGTAGAAACTAACCAATTTTTAACCTAATTAATCAATCAAGTACAAGGAGAGAGCGAAAACCTGCAGACACTCGGCCCTCCATGGAACCGGTTAGACACCCCTGCATTAGGCTAACAATCTGGCTATCCTACAATGTTTTAAACACCTGTCACAAAGATTGCCGCAAAACATGACACCATTAACTTTTAGTTCAGACAGCAGGCTCAATCAATCAATGATACCACTAGTTGAACTCTTCTGTTGATAGGGAAAACTCAGTCAGTCTTCATTATTTAGGGAAAAAATATCCTTAGCTATGGCTTTTATCTATAAAGATCACTTCTTTGAGTGGTAGAAGGGAATTCAGTGATGTGCCTGCCAATTTGTCAGAATTATCTGGCACCTAAGTACCATGAGGAGTCTTACAAGAAGGTCTTGTAAGGTGTGTTGCAGCTAATCAAACCAATCTTGCAATTTCTTCTGCAAGTTAACTTTCCACAATGATAGTTTCTTATCTGCAACATACCGAAGAAAGAAAAGGTTCTAGCAATCTCACAAGATATACATTGTATACATCACTTTTTATTGGATTATTGAGTATTTGTATTTATTCTGTCACTGCGATATTATGAGCAAATAAACATTTAATGCCCGGATAAATAGCTTTTCTCAGATAAGACCTTTGCTGAGTAATGTATAATTTCACAATCATTTCACAACAGTATTTATATCACAATAAATAACCCTTTATGTTGGATTATGGTATGTAGATAAGTGCAAAGTGTAAATGCATGACAATTTAAGGCACTAACAAAATGTGAAAAATAGGTACTATGTATTTGTAATGAGGCTGTGTGGATGAGGTCACAGAATGCCATAGATTTTAAAAAGATACATTATTTTACCACCATGTTGAAATGCATTGTGTGATCCTGGACAAGTCCTCACACAGATGGTAAAACCTGACACTTGGTCCCCACTAGGAAAAAGGCTATTTCTTTCTTAGATGTTGGGTTAAGGTAACACATTACAATTGGGTTTAGTGTTAGAATTGGGGTGATTTTTATGTTTAGGAAGCACATTCATGGCAATAGAGAGTGGAATTGCAGTTATTTTGGCCAAAGATAGTCTTGCAAACTAGTTGCAACCCTAGATTCTACGGGTTCAGTTTTGTCAATGACGTTTATCTTCTGATTTAAAAGTATATATTACATTCTGAATAAAAAAATAAGCTTCTGTAATATTAAGTGAAGTTTAAAGAGTTTGTGGAGACCAAGTACTTTGAACTTATTTGTATAGACAATGTAAATAATTTGAAGAGCAACCGCTGTGTGATGATAATGTGTAACTTTCAGATCAGGTGAAATGCAGAAAAGGAGCATAATTCAATAATTACAGGAATATTCAAATTAAAGCACCCTTACCTTTACATTACGAAAATATTTGTATCTCTGAAGATAATAGTACAGACAACTGGAAAATGATTGGGCATCTGTATGTCCAGTCTTCCCACAAGACCCTGCCTGATAATGTTACCTTAACCTCTGGAAGCAGTATTAGTCTGTAATGCTCTATGTCAGACATACTGCAATGCATGATGGGTTTAACTGGATCCATCGTTAAGCATTACTACTAACAAGATTGAAGAACTACTGTCGGATGCAAAGTGTTCTGTCTGCTAGGGTGGTAGCCATAGTGATGATCTCAGATTAAGAGGTACTAAGGTGCTGGATATTCATCCTGGCAGAATGCCAGTTGGCCAGATTATCACTGGACACTAGTTAAGACTGTTAGGTTATTTTGGTTTCAAATCAACGATGATTGTTCAACTGCCAATAATAAATCCATATATAGATTGCAGTTGTACTTTCTGTGAGTCTGTCTCATGTTTTTTTGTCTCTGGAAAGAATGGCATATACTATATATCATTTTGTTAACAATATTAATCTTGTCTTTGTGTGCCATCTCTTATTCCCAGTATATTGTATGTTTATTTCTTTTTAAATGTTTTTCCCCCTTTCAGTAACTGACATGTGTGTGGCTGTCTATCTCTAGGAGAAGAAGGGTCAAGAGCTGCCCAAAGGACCTGAGGTGGAGATTGTGAAAATGGAGAAGCTGCTGAGCTTACTGCGTGAGCCAGAGAACAGCAAAGCTTAGAGACCACATCATGCAAGACATGTTATTTAATACTGTACTCCAGCAAAAAACCCAATATGTTCATGCCTTCTAAATCTACTTATTATAAAGCCACTCTTCTTTGTCTTCTTAATCTATTTGCTGTCAAAATTTTCACAGTCTGTTCATCATACTAAATATGTACAGCATTGTAAAATAGTCAGTGTGCAACCAGAGTTGTCTCCTACCGGAAGCAGAAACATGTTTTTATATATATATTTTTTTTTTGATTATTTCAGTTTATTTTGGAAATATGTATTAAAAGTACTTGTCAATCCAATGACTTGCCTTGTTCTCAGGGTTGTTCATGGGACAAACATGCACAGCAGTGAGAAAGAGACACATACAAATCCAATATTTATTACCGTTCTGCTACTTTGGTTAACTACTTATGAATTGGACATAAACTTCCATGAGCCATAATGCATTGTTAAAATGGCATTAAACGTATTCAATAGTCAGATGAGATTTATATTTGCCCTCACATACAGGAAGAACTAAAATGTGAGTCACTCCACAAAAGATTCCACCTGTTTCCTAACTGCCCATCACTTATTCTTTCCCTTCACTGAAGTTGCTGTCTCCGAAGACTACAGGTCAACTAAATTAAAGCGAGTACACACAGCTTTGCTTCTTCAATCAGTGGCTGGTCCTCATAGCCTGACTGACATGACCTACGTTACTACACAGGGAAGGACAGAGAGCTGGTGTCAGACAGACTATGGCTCTCAAACCCTGGAATTAGAAGATAAATGCGAATCAGTACAGTGCTCAAATTGCGTTGTGTGTGTGTGTATGTTTTTGTTTGTGCGCACGCTTGACACATCTGTCTGCATTCCTTTATGCTTGTCAGCTCCACCAGGACATGAAAGATCAAAGGAGACAACATCGAGTTCATAAAACCAACTATACACCAGCGTACATTATTAACTGTTGCAAGTGGTTCCACTCTTCAGCTGCTGATTGGCACAGAGTAACCGTGTCCAGTGATACTTTGATCCTTGATAGGAGGGAGTTGGTGGGGCTTTGTCAATGGACAGTCAGATCTTCTACTCGCCTACTAGGCCATTTCTGGCAAGACAGCAGAAACACGTCGTTTCAGTCTGCTCCTCTGCTCCTCAGAACCTTCCTGAGCCCTACATCGAATAACTGTTATTCTCACTCACTCTCTCTAGCTGCAAGTCAGGAAGTCAGCAGGTACTTGTGTTCGCCGATCTGTTGAGTCTGCCCAGTGGGAACAGCTAGCACCGGCACCCTCTCCTGGCTGGAGGGCACCTTGCAGGCCTTGTAGAGGATGAGGAACAGGACAAGAAGGAGAAAGGCTACCAGAGCATTGCAGGCGATGGCCACCACAGCTGCTGTTGACAGCCCCAGACTCTCTTCGGACTCCATGATACAAGAAACCTACAAAAGGCCATTCAAACTATAGTCTTCTGACTTGCTCCTTAGTCCAACTGTGAAATGTAATGTCTCAGAGTAAGAATAAATGTCTAATGTATTAATGTATTCCCATAACTGTGGGCTAGACTGGTTCAATCTCTCAGTGTGTGTTCGCTCTGGAATAAGTCAACTCTGTCTTGGTGTCGTCTCAAGGCCAATCAGGGCATGGTCATCGTTACCCTAAAGGTCAAGCAACTGCCGCTGGCTTCACATGATGATGATGATGCACAGTGACGGCAGCACAGGATAGACATGGCCCCTGCAATGGAAAGAAAATAAAGTTTACGAGGCGTAAGATTATTCCATGAATGTGTATCTTAACTGGGGCAAACGTACTGCAACCACAGAGAGACAACATCAGTTAAAGCAAGCTGCATACGTGATTTTCTGTCATGCTGCCGCGGGGGCGTTGTGGTACATTGCGTGCATCTGCTCATCCATTGTACAAGGCCACGACACGACAGACCAATGCTGTGCACAGATGGGAGACGCAAAAATACAGTACCAGTTACTACATGATTCCATATGTGTTATTTCATTGTTTGGATGAACTCCAGTCTAGTTTTACATGCCACATTCTAGCAAAACAACGGTCCTCATCAACAGAACCATTGCAGTACTCTCCTCGGGTGGCCATTTTGGGCGAGTTGGCAGAGGATGAACCAATACTTCAACAGCATTGCATCCTTGTGCAGTTTCAGTGTTTGACAGAAAGGCGTCGCCCATAGACGGTCAATAGACAAAGAATTGAATGAATGTGTGTAGAATGATCTCCCTCTCAACTCTCCGACACCCTCTACCCCTGTGCACCACTGCACAGAAAGATGAATAAGGCGAGACAGCAGTGCAAGCCTCTCCAAATCCTCTTTCACCGGGTGAAAGGGCCGGGGAGGGGACATCCATTTCAGAAGATGTCAGAAGCAATATGAACCGTGAAGAGAACAGAGTGTGTGTAATTACACAGTGGTGAATGGGAGTGGAGCTGGGGGGGACTACATGGCACAACGAGCTGTATTTTGCAAAGGCGCCTGTTACACCACACAATTACTTACAGCTAAGCTCTTGGCATTATTTCTGGCATAGAGGAAGAGAGAGAGAGAGAGAGATTCTGAGTGAAACTTAACCATAGGCTTTTAGGACTACCAGAGACATTAACAAAAGGCATAGATAACTTTTTGGAGTTATCCCTCCATGTAGTTACAAAAATTCAAAGAGGTTTCTTGTTTCTCTTGTTTTTGTTTCTTATTTTTGATAGGCCATGGTATCGGCAATCACAATGTAAAGGGAACATCTAATAAGGATAAGGAAACTGAATGTCATCTCCATCAGACACGATAAAAGGCATGTAATCCATGCCTTTATGGTTCAACAAGTGCATGAACGCCTTGATTGTATAACTACAAATAACAGTGGAGTTGACAAGCCACTATTTGTAAAATACTGCGTAACAAAATGAATATACAAAACAATTGTCAGATCTATTCTTTCAGCAATTTAAAACATTACAAAAATATTTGAAGTTGATATTTTAAAGAATTGACAAAACAAGAAAAGGAACGAGGCTAGCCTAATTCAGCCAACCCGCAATATTCCCTAAACCCTGCTCTGGTTTATATCCTAAAAGGAATGACATTTGGTTGGTTGGTTTGGGGATGGTTTACTCGCCTAAGTATTACAAAATTTGTCCTGAAGAATAGACCCCTTATCAATTAGGGACACATTCCAATCTGTTCTGGGGCCATTTAATATGACAGAGTAGTGTTATCTCAAGAAGCAAGCAAGCTAGGCAGTAAAAATCAAACCTATTGTCCCTGCATTAACACCTTAAAGAAACATCTGTTAACAATTAACATTCCAATGATTGCCTACGAAGATACAAATTAATTACATAGTTATACATCTCTTCACTAGAAAATGAAGAACCATTGAAAATTTGAATAAACAGAGAATTAACATATTTCGGGTCCTTCATCATCTAATGTTTCTTATGAAGTTTACCTCCACCCCAAATAGCATCTATGAACTGTAGGGCTTTTGCAACTGGCCCTTTTAACAGCTTATTACCCAATAATAGGCTTACTAGTATCTAATTACTAGTTGAAATAGTCATAAGAGCAATTGCTAGCGAGACTGAAGATTAACTTTACACTGCCCAAGCTATTTCATTTCATGGCACAACAATGTTTTCTGTCATTCGTGAATTACATTGAAACAATTACAATCAATATTGTTCACGATAAATGACTTTTTTTTGTAGTAAAAAAATTCAAGAGAATTGTGGAAACCCCTCCACTTTTACTGCGCAATGGGTTGTGGTCTATTTTACCCCACAAAGCATGCACAGATGCGTTCTTCAAAAATTCACCAGAAATATTTGATTTTAGGCATAATATAACATGGCTATTGAAGCTTGTAGGCAGCAAATATGTTGTCTATCCTGAACAAATCCTAATTTGGATTTGTTCTGTCCATGGCGAGGATAGAACATTGGTCCCCTACATGGCAGTCCGCTTCACGAACCACAATGCTATTTAACAAGGGTTCAGTCAATCAATCAGTCACAATCGCTCTTCTTGGCCGGCTCCGCTTACGCAGTGTGGTGGAAAGTTCATTCTTGTGGTTTACAAATTAACCATTCAGTTCGCAAACACATGCGGATCTTATTGCATCTAAATCTATCAGGGATATGTAATTTACATTATACATTCAAATCTATTAAATTTACCTACAAGTCCTTATGGTATTGCTAACATAGCTAGACCCTATCAAATTTATTTTATACAGCCCATTTTACATCAGCAGTTGTCACAAAGTGCTTTCACAAAAACACCCGGCCTTAAACCCCAGGGAGCAAACAACAATAGTGATGAACTTCAGTGGCTAGGGAAAACTCCCTAAGAGGGCCAAATTTAGAAAGAAACCTAGAAAGGAACCAGGCTCCGAGGGGTGACCAGTCCTCTTCTGGCTGTGCCGGGTGAACATAAGAGTCCACATTTTAATAGTTCAATGCATATGGGCTAAGCCCAGAGTCTAGACCCTAGAATTTTACGTTTGTCCTTTGGTTATTACCAGTAGAATATTCTAACGTATAAAAACAAAGTCCCTGTCGAGCATGGATTTGACCAATTTCCAAGAATAGATGTTCATGCAAAGCAGTGGTCCAGCTTTGCATGATCCTTCCAGCTCCATGCAGCTGATATCAATGTGTGGGATCTGAGCATTAACAATTACAATATAAATGTACATTTCATTGGAAGTGAATGTGCCTAGATAATGAGATTTACAGAAACCTCTCTGTTTAGATTCTCCCTGTAGGTTGCGCTCTGGTAACCACAGGAATGTTTACATTGACCAGTTGGCATGGGGATTACTGTCTTGGCTTTGCTAGGTAAACACGCCCTTCAATGTATATAACAGCTTGTGACCAACATTACAGAGAGAAGAGACAGAGAGATAAGGTTGAGGTTGTGTAAGGAAGACCAGGTCCGTAACCTCATGAACAATACTATCTAATGCTGCAATAAACATATGATCTACTCTCTCCCTTGACAACCGGGTACGCAAATAATAATTACAACCACTATACGACTAGGCTGATTTATCTATGAATGTAGTTGGAATTTAGTGCAGATATTAATGTGTCCAGGGAAGTTTACATAGCTCACTAGATTGTGTGAAATCAAGTCATGATATAATTTTTCTTAAAATGTCAGCCTTTACAAACAAATAATTTTCAATAAGGATGAGTTGGCTTTGGATCACACTGTACAGTACATGGTTACCCACCAGACACTAGGGATCAATACCCTTCTATTATCCTTCACCACCATGTCCCCTCTTTATCTGTTTCCCCACGATTGCAAATGTCAATAAAGGCATTGAGGAAAATAAAACATACAGTTGTGCTCAAACGTTTGCATAACCTTGGAGAACTGTTAATATATGTACCATTTGTAAAGAAAACACTAGTGAGCAGGCAAAACAAATGTCTTATTTCTTATGGGATTCACATTCAACTGTAGGTCATAACAGAATGGCACAATCATAAAACAAAACAGGGAAAAAGAAAATAAATTAACTGAACCATGTCCAAAAGTCTGCATACCCCAAGTTCTTAATACTGCATATTGCCCCCTTTAGCATCAATGACAGCATGCAATCTTTTCTAATATTTGTCTATGAGGCCCCGGATTCTTGCAGGTGGCATAGCTGCCCATTCGTCTTGGCATAATGCCTCCAGGTCATGCAAAGTCTTTTGTCGTCTAGCATGAACCCCATATTTGAGATCTCTACAGAGTGGCTTGATGATATTAAGGTCAGGAGACTGATGGCCACTACAAGAACCTTCACCTTTTCTGCTGTAACCACTGAAGGGCTACTTGGCCTTGTGCTTAGGGTCATTATCATGCTGGAAACTCCAAAAGCGTCTCATGTGCTGCTTTCGTGCAGTATTTTCTGATTCATCTTGCCTTCAATTTTCACAAGATTCCCAGTGCCCTTAGAGCTCAGACACCCCCAAAACCTCAGTGGGCCACCACCATGCTTCACAGTGTGGATGGTATTCTGTTCACTATAGGCCTTGTTGACCCCTCACCAAACATAGTGCTTATGGTTGTGACCATAAAGCTCAATTTTGGTCTCATCACTCCAAATTACAGTGTGCCAGAAGTTGTGAGGCATGTTAAGTATTTGTCGGGCATATTTTAACCAGGCTTTTTTGTGGCATTGGTGCAGTAAAGGCTTCTTTCTGACAAATTAACCATGCAGCTTGTTTTTGTTCAACCTCAGTTGAACTTTTTCCAGAGCAGCTTGTATTTCTCCTGAGGTTACCTGTGGGTTTTTCTTTGTTTCCCGAACATTTCTTCTGGCAGTTTTGGTTGAAAACATTCTCGGTCTACCTGACCTTGGCTTAGTATCAAGAGATCCCCACATTTTTCACTTCTTAATAAGTGATTAAACAGTACTGACTGGCATTTGTAATGCTTTGGATATCTTTTAATATCCTTTTCAATCTTTATAAAAAGCTTCATTACCTCGTTACGCAGGTCTTTTGACAGTTATTTTCTGCTCCTCATGGCTCAGTATCTAGCCTGCTCAGTGCATCCACTAGAGCGCTAACAAACTCATTGACTATTCATACACAAAGACTAATTGCAATTTAAAAAGCTACATGTGTGGGCTAATTCACCTTTAATTGCCATTTTCACCTGTGTGTGTCACCTTGTGTGTCTGTAACAAGGCCAATCATTCAAGGGAATGTCAACTTTTGATCAGGGCCATTTGGGTGATTTCTATTATCATTATGATTTAAAAAGGAGCCAAACAACTATGTGAAAATAAATGGTTTCATATGATCACTATCCTTAAATAAATGACTTTTTTTTGTATGATCAGACATATTTTCAAAATCAATTCCGAAATGTCACAATTTCTGCCAAGGTAAGCAAACTGTATAAAAGAACAGTATGTAAAAATAAAACCCTTGATCTGCATTAATTGTAAAAGCACACATGCCACACAAACAGCCTATAAATACACATGACATTCTAGTGATTAATATGACAGATGACACCATTTACTTGGAGAGAAATACACAGACATCTCAGAATACCCAGGCAGCAAGCCTTAGAGTGCAGTCAGCTCAGTGTCAGTCTGAAAGGGGGAACAAGTGCATGGCCGGTACTTGCCTCTTCTGCCAACATGTGGGCAGGAAGGACTTCTTTCAAAAGATGTGGTTTATGACAACTGGGGATGCACTCTGAAGCCGAGTAAGAAGTCCTGGCACTGGAGACCGAAAAGGTTCTGAAAGCTTTGTTTCAGCCCATTTTTAGCACTCCTAATCTAATAATCATCAGGAGGACTGATTAGCTGGGATACCTGCCTGCATACATTGGGGTTCGGTTCCGGGGCCAGGACTGAATATCTCTGATAAAGGGGGTTTAGTACAGCAAAATAACAATGATTTGTAAATCCTGGAGGCAGTTTGAAGCATTTCAGACAGAACACATTGCCTCAGGACTGTGAATTGTAGGTCAGAGAGAAAAAAAAGGAAATGGCTGAATTGACGTTATATGCGAGTGCAGTAGGCAACCATATTACAGAACCACTACAAGTCTTGCAGGGTTTTGTTTCACCTGCAGGCATCACAACTGACTTATCTGTGCTAATTTATTACAACCCCTTCTCCAAAAGTCGGAATGCAGCATAAAATGCTGATAAACATAGAATGCAATGATCTGCAAATCATTGAATCCTATGTTTTATTGAAAATGGTATAAAGACAACAGATCAAATGTTGAAAATGAGAAATGTTATAATTTTTGGGAAAAATACATGCCCCGTTTTTTATTTGATGCCAGCAACCCGTTTCAAAAAAGTTGGGACAGCGGCATCATGGGGAGATAGAAAAAGAGGAGAGAGATGGTTGTGTTTTACCATTTTAATTTGAGCTCAACTAACTGGTTAACAGTTAAAAAAACAATTGCTTCAGTTCCTTTTAATGGGTCCTACACAGCTGACCAGCGGTGTAGAGAAAAACATAAAAGATTACCTACTTTTATAGCTAATTATAGCTAAAAGCTCGAACCATCAGACAGCTATATCTACCATGCCCTCCGATAATATTGGCACTCTTCATACAGTAAGTATAGAATAAGCAAAACCTTTTTTATCCCAGTTTATCCATTTGGTGTTTAATTCAAAATATTGACAAAAATCTAACCTTTCACTGAAATAAAATGGTTGATAAAAGAATGTGAAAAACATACTCAAGCACCATCAATTTGCCAAATGTTACTGGACCCCGCTTTGTGCAAAGGGCCTACCTCAAACTGGTGCCACAACGTTGGAAGCATCCAACTGTCTCAAATGTCTGTAAATCCTGTAGCATTAAGATGATCCTTCACTGGAACCAAAGTGCCCAGCCCAAACCCTGAAACACAGGCCCAGACCATTATCCTTCCTCTGCCAAACATTACAGTAAGCACTATGCATTCAAGTAGGTAGCGTTCTCCTGGCATCTGCCACACCCAGACATGTCCAGCAGACAACCAGATAGTGAAGTGTCACTCCCTAGAACATGTTTCCACTGTTCCAGATTCCAGTGGTGGAGTGCTTTACAGCACTCCAGCCGAGCCGACAATTGGCATTGCGCATGTTGATGTGAGGGTGAGCGTATAAATTCTCGCCCATGGAAACCCACTTTGTGAAGCTCCCAACAGAGTTCTTGCGCTGATGTTGCTTCCAAATGGTTGTTTGGAATTCTGTGGTGAGATATGCAACAGAAGATAGGTGAATTTTATACTCTACATGCTTCAGTGGCCCCTGCTCTGTGAGTTTGCATGGACCACCACTTTGGCTGGGCTGTTGTGGCTCCTGGATGCTTCCAATTCACAATTATTGCACTTACATTAGTCTGGGGCAGATCTACTAGGGAAGACATTTCACAAACTGACTTGTGGCAAAGGTGGCATCCTATGACAGTGCCACATTTTAAGTCACTGAGATCTTCAGTACGACCCATTGTACTGCCAATGATTGTCTATGGAGATTTCACGGCTATGTGCTGGATTTTATGCCCCTGTGAGCAGTGCGTGTGGCTGAAACACCTGAACTCAACAATTAGTAGAAACCGCTTTGTGTGCGCCTAACACTAAACAGCAAACATTCGAGAATAGATGCTTAACCACGATCCTATAAACTAATACGGTAGCTTTGGTTGTCTGTGTCGTTTGTTGTCACTGTTGCTTTACACTACACCACTTTGCATGAGTTTTATGTTATGAGTCTCTGTACTATCCACATTAGACTGCTAAAGTCACTGGGTTCGTAACCAGCATTGTACTGTTTCCAAGGGGGATATGCCTCAAACAGGCAGGCATTTAGTTGTTTACATTCAAAGGGCAACAGATGCAAACATATAAACGACAACAGTCCTTGGTTGAACACCTGAAAAAAAAATTGCGTTTACAGACACGTCATCCATGTGTGTTCAAACAATCGTCGCTTAATATTGCCGAATACTACTGTAGGAAACATTGGCTTTTTAGGCCATTTGAGGGTTCAAATCTGCTATAAATAGGCATAATGGAATAGATTTAGGTCTAATATCCAAAACATTCCTAAAGCTTGCAATCATACAGGAAATACTAAAAAGCTGACGTGCTTAGCTGATGTTGTAGTCTGCTAGAAGATTAAAAAACAACAAGTACATGAGCATGACTCTTAAAAGGCCATGAGAACTGCCTTGTACCAAAGAGGACAATATATATTTTACTCTGTTTGAGCGGTAGAAGCCTAAAATCTGGGCCCTGCTCCCCTTAAATGTTCTAGTGGGAAAAGCTCAGAAAGTATGTGCCACTTCATCTCTTGATGGTAGTTGAGAGCAAGAGATGAGTGAAGTTGCTGTTCTTCAGGCTTACAAGTTAGTCCCAAAGGCATTTAGAAAAAAGCTCATAAACAGTTTCCCAAAGCTTTGAGTGGCTGCAGGCTCAATCGTGGTTGTTGGCCAGATAGTTTTGCTCTCCTTCAGGCCTGTGTACGTACCAGCCAAAACTTCCTTGTTGGGAGAGCAGAGGGATAGGAAGCTGAACGGATTGCTTTCAAAAGATTGCTACCTATGTTACTGAGCACAAATATCTCACTCATAAGAGTACTGTTGTATTTTGTAAATTTTTTTGAAACACAAACTAACACAAAGTAAGAAAACAGTGCCCTCAATATTTATTAGAGTTGTAGGTAAAGATAAACAAGAAACCAGGCAAGCCTAGTTCAGCCGGCCCGCAATAAAAAGTGCTGCCTTCTCAAGATTCGAACCCGGGTCTCCCGCGTGGAAGACCATTTAACCGGTGTCAGTAAAGCCTCATTATAACAGCTAATTGGCCATTCGTGAATTATATTGACCCAGATAAACGTTTTTTACTAAGTTTACCTCCACCACAAATAGCGTCTATGAACTGTATGGCGTTTGCCACTGGCCGTTTTAACAGCATATTAACCAGTAATAGGCTTACTAGTATATACTAATGGCCTAGATACATAAAAATTTAGCAATTTCTAGCAAGACTGAAGATGAACTTTTCCATGTCAGAAACAGTTGCAACACAACTGTATACAGTTTTTGTTAAGGCTTACTATAAAGTCACTCTTTGTATCAAGCAGTAGAATACGTTTGAGGACGCTGTACCGAAACAAGAAATAATCCAGAGAAATAACTGAGATATATCCAGCACCATTGCATTCTCCTCTATGCAAGTCAGGCTATGAGGCTAAAGGTTTATTCATGGTCTCTTCACCATTATACCCAAGAGTCCACCACCAGGCGGAGGCCCAGTCCTCAGCCTTGACAATTAAGGCAGGTGATTGTGACTTTGAAATGCATGCATTTGTATTTTTTGTCCTGAGTAGACACATCTAATGGACCATGCAAATATGAACATCAACTGTAAAGTCATGTGTAGGTTATTGTTTACTGGTCATATCCCATTAGCTCACCACCCATTGCATATACATGTCAACCTTATATGGGTCTTGTTTATTCTGTCCTTATATGTTGCCTGTCACTAGCAAGTACAATTATGTATGTAAATGTACTGTACTTAGCAAATAAATGTGATTCTGGTTAATACGGAATTATGGTAGCATAAGTACTTTGAAGTGATTTGTATGACAACAATCAGATGAAAATATAATGCGTGGCTGTGTTGACACCACATGAAGAAGTAATCTGAAAATGCAGTATTTTGCGTAGGAAATATCCTCAACCTATAATAAGTGAAATGTGAAAGCTGTCACTCCAATGTCAAAGCAGGTCGTTACCATGGCAATTTTTATGCAGCTGTCCAGTCACAAATTAGCACGGGCTCAAATTTGATCAAAATATCCTAACTTATTCGAACTAGTAATTATTTTCTGAAGAATAGGCAGAACATATATTTAAGGGTTGTTAAGATTGTTTTATATTACCTTTATATTAACTTGTAAAATGCCCTTTGTCCTTTTTTCAATAGAAAAGGGCAACTGGTCTACAAAGCTTTTTTTCCATCTACGGTCTATGCAGAGTTAATAGTCATTCTGGCCCATTGACTGCCTCATTGATCCATGACACTGAAATCAATAGTACAGTAGTCAGCGGACTGTGTTTTTATTAAGACAGCAAATTGAACAGAGGACATTCTTTGATTTGACATATTTGATTTCACAGTATCATGTCTACACTAGAAAAATACATCAACGTTTAGATTTTTTTGCCAATTGTGAACAACAAGAAACAGCTTCAGAAGATTCCTTTAGTGCCCTCTAGTGATTTCTTTGGGCCGTCTTAAAAGTTAGTTTAAATGAACATATAGGATGTTTTCCCAAGTGTTTCCAAAAATAAATGAAACATTGAGATCTTGGCCTTAATGTAATCATGAAATGCAGTTACTAATATTCACAAATATTCTATTTTTGGTCAGTGAATACATTATCTTTCCCCTCATTTCCATTTATAAGTATTCCTAAAGGATCCCCCAGGAACATTTGATTTTAATAGTGGAAACTTTCACTTCTAAAAGTGAAAGTGGCTTCTAAAAGGACTTTCTAATTAGTCATAGTGGCTTGTAGACGTGGGATGGTCTCAGTAGTAATTTCCTTATTCTTTTCTTCACTCTCTATGCCTCTGAGCTTCAACCACTCAAGATGTTCTCCTCCAATTCATTTGGAAAAGGAGGAATGGCAAAAGGAGTAACAGAAATAGGCCCACAATATTGATTCATTCCACTTGGACACATAAGCAGAAACTGCAAATATTACTCAAGCTCAGAGACAGGCACACAAACTACAAACTCACAAGCTTGTGGTTTGACAACCATAAGAGCCCTGTCAAAAAAGAACCTCCTTCATATATACACATACCTACATACATTCATACATACATACATACATAGGAACATACAATATATATAAATACAAACACACACTCGCACGCACGCACACATACACCACAACGTCAGGCCATGTTTGGTTGACTCAGAGGACAGACAGAATCATGCCAGCTGTCCAAAGGCTGAGGAACAATCCATCCGGATTAGCAGATGTCTCACAGCTGGAGTCTTCCGGAGCCAATCGCAACAGCATGACTGGCTGTAGCATCCATCTAAGATGATTCACAATACCAAAAGCATCACTGCCTGTGGCATCCATCTGAGATGATTCTCAATCCCAACAGCATCACTGGCTGTGGCATCCATCTGAGATGATTCTCAATCACAAATGCATCACTGGCTGTGGAATCCATCTGAGATGATTCTCAATCCCAACAGCATCACTGGCTGTGGAATCCATCTGAGATGATTCTCAATCCCAACAGCATCACTGGCTGTGGCATCCATCTGAGATGATTCACATTCCAAAGGTCTGAGTAATTGTCTGCTTGGGTCTTTATAGACACCACTCAGTCATCACTTTTGCCATTTAAAGGCTGCATTCATACAGCAGGCTTAAATGAGTACATCAAGTCTTCAAGACTCTTTGTTATCCAATGCCATCAGTTATTGCCATATAATGATTTCGTAGCTACTACATAACAGGCATTTTTACGCTTTACTCTGCATGCCTTTTTTCCGGTTGTTGCATGATGTTGGGGTTTCTAAATGCTTTTAATCAGCAAGTGAAATGCATTCTGGACTAACTTACACTTACAATTAACTCTGTACAATTAACTCAACTGTTGCATTGACCCCAAAAACAATGCAAAAACAACTACGGAGTAAATAGGACTGTTCTGTTTAGTCAATATTGAAAGGCACAATTCAGAATTTATTTTCAGCATAGAACCAATATAACTTGGTGTTCTATAGTTATAGGATAGGGATGGAGAAATTGACAAACTTCCATGTTCAGATAAAGCTATGGATGTAGTGCACGAACTTAAATTACAGATTACTTTCATATTTGTAATTAAACG
Organism: Esox niger; assembly: GCA_016801105.1. NCBI lineage: Eukaryota > Metazoa > Chordata > Actinopteri > Esociformes > Esocidae > Esox > Esox niger. The sequence goes on along the minus strand of JACXGJ010005651.1, from coordinate 3,758 downwards.
ATCTTGTTTTCTACCAAGGCATTGCTTATTGCTTATAAACTAATTTAGAAAACTATCGTTATTGTATTTACGCACAATTATAGCGAGTCATTAACAACTATTCAGAAGCATCAATGGGTTTCATCATTAATGGAAATGTGAATCAAACAACAGTAAACTTGTCAGGTTGTACATTTAAAGAAAATAAGGCAAAGGTTTTTTCCATGAGCCTATTCTCAGCCTTCTATACAGACTCTGCAAGAGTCAAATTACTGTACGATTTATAAACACAACAGCGAAGACAAAAATGCAATAACAAAAAATAGCACAATACCTTTTAAACGCAGATGTAGATGCAGAGCCTAATTATTGTCGTGACAGGTGTCGGAATATTGCCATCAGTTTGTAACACAATACGTTGGCTCCTATCGGTTGCAGTGGACTACCTACAGCCTTGCGCAGTGATGAAATGCTGTTAGCCTACTGGCAATCGCATGGTTTATAACGCTGGGAAACGAGCAAGAACAACAAAATACTTCCGGGTCAAATCTGTAGTAACTCTTTCAGAATAAGATACAATGATATACTATCATGTTAATTTATTATTTTATTCAATCGTTATTTGCCCAGTTCAACTCATAACCCATTCTTATTTTCAATGACGACCTTGCAATATTATAATTTACATAATAACATAAATAAAAAGAATAATGGTAATAATAATAATAATAATAATAATAATAAATACAAATCAACAGAATATACAAGGGAATATACAACACACTTACATAGAAATGCATACTTTATGTAAATGAACATGAAAGGTGTATTTTGCTGAATTTTGCTTTAAGATATCAGATTTCCATAACAGATCTGAAGTAATAGTGGGATGATTTTCTCACCAGAGATTTTTTGGGTGCATTGAAAAAGGGCATCTATAAAGGCAGAATTTGTATTAGTCAACAAGGGGGGCACCAGCTTATTTTTCCTTTTCTTTCTTCAACAGACGGTGCATCAGCTTCTTTGGCAAATGTAAAAGTGGCACCCTCCCTCTCTTACATCGATCCTCTCACCTCAAACGATCAATAGCAGACAGTGTCAAGCAAAACCCTTCAGTCATTTCTTGGTTACAAAACCTTCTACTCAGGTCACTCATTTTCTGTGAGAAAACAAGCACTGAATAGTGAAGGAAATCATTGTGATCTTCCACTCTCCCAAACCCGTCAGGAGTAAACGATGCAGAGAAAATAATTAAATGAAGGACCTGCTTAACAAAAGGGCACTTCTGTGTTCCAGAACCACCAAGTATATACCTGGAGATGTAATTTTGCTCATTAAGCAGCTCTTTAAAAATGGCTAATCAGCTTATTGAAGTCCATTTCTCAAAGCGGACACATATATTGGATGTTACCCAATTTCCCGTACCTTGCAGCTCCAAAAAAACACACTAAACCACATGAATGTATATTGTGGAACATCAGGACCGAAGCCTGCCTTAACTAATCAACCTCACCCAATGCCCTAATTGGGTGAGAAATACTATTCTTCTTTGTTTTCACTGGTATCTAACAGCATGTTGTAAAACAATGCCACACAGCAACAAACCCCGTATTCAAAGAGTGTGTGTATGCATTCAAGTACAAATGTATGCAGATTATGCATTTCAGAGGATTTGACAGACTGTACAGGTCAAGGAATGAGCAGCAATGAAACTGTGGATATAATTCCATCATTAGTTTCACTATTCAACAGACACTAGATGGTGAAGCTGTTCATATTGCAATGATTTTTTAACACTTATTTGCCACTTTAGAATATTTATTTTGATGTTAGTGATGTAAGCCCTTGAAGCCTACTAAAATTCAGTGCAAACACTTCTCCCATAATTCAAGATTAGAACATTTTATTGGAGGTTATTAAAGATGAATCCATCTTTGTCTTGTGAGTCATTGTTGCCAAATACTATTTCCGTGAAATACACTAAAAACATTTACTTTAGTAAACAACAACATCAATCAGATAATAAAACTTGCAGTTTAATTTGCAGAGAGCTTATTGTTATGTTTAGTGACTGTACATGGGAAAATAAATGTTGAGCTTTATTTGAGAATTTGAGAAATGCAACTCAGCATCCTGGATATTTGTATTGTGTGTGGCTTTTCAATTGCACAGAACTTGAAAGTGAGAATACCACGTGATTATTGGCGATTAACTTTAATGTGTGAGTTTAGCCTGACTGAATTGTCACTTCTAATGACCAGAGTACACGGTTGGTTGAGGTTTGTGTCGGAAAACTCCCCCAATCTGTTGAAAGTTGCTCTGAGGCCATGAGCATCTTTCTGAACAGGCCTTCAGCAACACAGGAATTCAAATTTTTCATAATAGTTGCAAACATTGCAAAACACTAAGCAGTGCAGCCCACATAACATTGAATTGTATATGTTTCTATCTACTGTAACTAGCTACTGTAAAGTTAGTTACTAGCTAGGCTAGTGAACATAAGTTTCCAAAATATTTGCAGTTATATCATCTGGCAAGATAATGCAAAGTGCAAAGGTGATACAAACTGTTTCTCAGAAAACATGCGGACAGACTGGCAGACTTGTCCCCTTAGCTGAGTGGAGAGCCTTGTGAGCTTTTTCTTAGTCACAGCAGAGGTCCCTAAGTTCACTAGAAACCAACTGCTTGTCATTTCTGTGGGATACAGTGGGGCAAGAAAGCATTTATTCAGCCACCAATTGTGTGCAAGTTCTCCCACTTAAAAAGATGAGAGGCCTGTAATTTTCATCATAGGTCCACTTCAACTATGAGAGACAAAATGAGAAAAAAATCCAGATTGTAACATTGTAGGATTTTTAATGAATTTATTGGTAAATTTCTCAGTAAAATAAGTATTTGGTCACCTACAAACAAGCAAGACTTCTGGCTCTCACAGACCTGTAACTTCTTCTTTAAGGGGCTCCTCTGTCCTCCACTCGTTACCTGTATTAATAGCACCTGTTTGAACTTGATATCAGTATAAAAGACACCTGTCCACAACCTCAAACAGTCACACTCCAAACTCCACTATGGCCAAGACCAAAGAGCTGTGAAAGGACACCAGAAACAAAATTGTAGACCTGCACCAGGCTGGGAAGACTGAATCTGCAATAGGTAAGCAGCTTGGTGTGAAGAAATCAACAGTGGGAGCAATTATAAGAAAATGGAAGACATACAAGACCACTGATAATCTCCCTCGATCCGGGGCTCAGCGCACGATGTCACCCCGTGGGGTCAAAATGATCACAAGAACGGTGAGTAAAAATCCCAGAACCACACGGGGGGACCTAGTGAATGACCTGCTGAGAGCTGGGACCAAAGTAACAAAGGCTACCATCAGTAACACACTACGCCACCAGGGACTCAAATTCTGCAGTGCCAGACGTGTCCCCCTGCTTAAGCCAGTACATGTCCAGGCCCGTCTGAGGTTTGCTAGAGAGCATTTGGATGATCCAGAAGAGGATTGGGAGAATGTCATATGGTCAGATGAAACCAAAATATAACTTTTTGCTAAAAACTCTACTTGTCGTGTTTGGAGGATAAAGAATGCTGAGTTGCATCCAAAGAACACCATACCTACTGTGAAGCATGGGGGTGGAAACATCATGCTTTGGGGCTGTTTTTCTGCAAAGGGACCAGGACGACTGATCCGTGTAAAGGAAAGAATGAATGGGGCCATGTATCGTGAGATTTTGAGTGAAAACCTCCTTCCATCAGCAAGGGCATTGAAGATGAAACGT